>JANHGB010028672.1:0-45542 GCA_026283785.1 Coracopsis vasa | reverse complement strand
GTGTCGCTGGGGGGCAGCCGAGTCCTGGGCTCTCCGCAGTTGCAGGCGGGGCCGGAGCACCCTGGGCTGGCAGCGGGGGCTCAGCAGGGGATGCTCCGTGGGAGCTGCCAGGGGCTCCTTCCGGGGCCTCTCGGCAGCTCTGTCCCCTCGAGCCTCTGCAGCGTCCTCGGAGCTCTGGGCAGAGCTGTGCAGAGCTCTCCTCTGCAGGGCCTGGGGGGCTCAGTGGCGGCCATGGGGGGAGCTCTCCTGACCCCCTGACCTGCTCGCGCTGTGTGTCCTGCAAGGGGGAGGCCGGCGCCCCCCAGAAGGGGTCGGCATCCCCCAGCATTGGTGTCTCCGAGCAGCCCTTGCTCCTCCTGATGTGCACCCAGAGCTGCAGCAGGTCAGGAGCCTGGGTGAAGGAGTGGGCGCTGGCAGGGCTGTCGGGGCCATCGCGGGAGGTGTCATCGCTGTCCTCCATCTCCATAGTGCAGATGTCCTCTGCCCTGCGCAGCAAGAGGAGGGGGAGCCTGTGAGGGAGCTGGTTGGGATGGGGACTTTGAGGATGTCGGGGACTGTGTCCTCCCCAGCACCAATTGCTGTTTGTGGGAGCCACCCTCTGCCATGTTCTTGGACAATTTGGGGAGCTCATGGAGCACCTCTGCAGAAGAGCTGGGTCCATCGGTGCTCACAGGGGTGTCCTCGATGTGGGGCAGCTGGGCCAGCACCTCCGGGTCCAGCGGGCAGTCACCGTTGGCCACGTGCTCCAAGAAGGCGCAGAACTCACTGAGGAAGCTGGTGCTGGTGAGGCTGCTGGGGCAATGGAAGGCATTGGGGAAAGTGTCCCCAGTGTCCCCCAGCCCAGCACCACCACGCCACCCCCTGCACAACGTACTCAGAGAGTTCCGGGAGCTCCTGGAGGAAGGCGGCCCAGCCGGGGACATGCGGGACGGTGCCATCCCTGCGCGCTGCATCCGGCTGGTGGGGAGCGGCGGAGGGGGTGGTGTCCTCCATGGCTGCCCCGTCCTTGGTGGAGGCCGCCTCCTGCCCATGGGCACAGGGGATTTGTGCCGCGGGTGGGAGCGGCAGCGCTGAGCGGAGCTGCGGCAGCTGCCCCGGGGCCCCAGGGGCCCTGGCAACCCCTGCGCCCGCTGCTGGGGCCCAGGCTGATCCTGGGCAGGCCTCAAGGCAGGCGGCAGCCCCGGGACAGGGGGTAGCTCACGGGTAGTGAGGAGTCTCGCCATGGCCAGAGCGCTGGGGCTCAGACCAGGCACTTGCAATGGCGCTGGCAGGTGGAGGGGAAACCTCTCTGCTGGGAGAAGCAGAGAGAGGTGCTGGGGTGAGAAAGTGGCCGTCAGAGCCGGCTGGGGTTGCCTGGGGGGCAGGAGCACCGGGAGGAGCGGGAGCTGCTGCTGTACCTGCCATGATCGTTGGTCAGTGTCAGTTGGGCTTGGGCCAGCGGCCCCTCTCCAACAGGATCCAGCCAAGGCTCCACCGATGGTGGCTCGTCCAGCAGCCGTGTGGCCAATGGACCCCATCAGCTTCCCCTCGCTGATGATTCCCTGTCCTAAATGATGGTTTCCCATGCCCACAATGGTTTCCCATGCCAATGATGTTTGTTGGAGAGGTGAATTTGGTGTCCAAGAGGCAGGGATGGGGCCGGCACCGCTGTCCCTGCAATGCTGATGTGTGTGCTTCCCAATCTTGAGGGCTTGAGGCACTTGTCCTTGGCCCTCTCTGGTGTGGGCCAGAGCTCAGTCTCAGTCTTGCTGTCAGGGAAAGATTGACCCTCCCTGGGTGGCATCTTTGCTGGCTCTTGTCACCCTGTCACTGGCTTTTGAGACCCCGGCTGGTGGGACCCATCGTGCATGTTACGAAACTTCCCTGCCCGCTAACTCTTAGGTCAAGCAGTCAACAAAAGACAGAACAGCTCAGTTTATTTAAACAGTTGTCTCATGAACAATGTGGTGGATTTTTGACATCTCCTGCAGGGTTCTGAACAAAACCTCAGGGATGTGGGAAATGCTGTTGACCTTGGTCTTGAGGCCTTGGTTGAGCAGACACGAAAGAAACCTGCAGAAATAAGCATTTAAATATTGTTTGTGTAAGAATGCAATTACGAACTTGCTTTTTTTATCATTAACTTGTACAAGTTTCTCAGTGATTTTATACGTGGTAAACTCCTTCCCAGAGTGAACCATGTCAATTTGGTACTGAAAGGTCCACGAAGGACTGCAAAAGCCTTCTTCAGCATGAGGCTGCTTAGGGCTGTCTGACATACCTTCCTTATTTTAGGAGGTGATGAACTGGGAGATAAACTCTCACATCTCCTTTTGCGTGAGCTCCTCTCCTGTGTACATGGTGATTGTGACTGTTTGGGACTTGGACTTGGACTCCCTTGTTTTCCACCCTGATTTTCTGCGTCCTCTGTAGCTGTGTCTTGTTTCTGAAAAGCACCATCAATTACTTCATTTCCGTTGCCTGCTGGCCTGTGTTCACACGTCTTATGTTTCTCTTCTTTTTTCTCTGTATTTCCCTTATTTCTCTTTTCTTTCACCTCCTCCTCTTCATCCTCTGACTTCTCTTGAAGATGCCTTTTCAGTCCTGGATCCCACCTGCTTATTTCAGATTCTCTTGTGCTTTCATATTCCTGCAAAATCAGTAATACAAAGTCAGTACTGCAAAATACATCACCTAGGCACATGTTCTCGTTACAGCCTCAGTTTTTCTACATATTCCACATGTTCAAGGCAACTAAGCTGACGAGCATCAGATACAGTTTTTGTACTTCTACACTTTAGAGGTACTTTATTTTGGTATAATTAGCTATCAACATAGTGAGGCTTTCACTTATGAATGTAAGACAGTGCACCTTAACCACCGTCTTCTGATGGTGGCATCAAACCAGCCTGAGCTAATGAGGAAATTGATTTAATTTCCAACAATTGGGCTTCCTTCTTCTATAAGAGCAAATATATTTGAAGTAGCCTGGCTTGCTGTGAGCGACAAGAAGAGATGGAAGACGAGGATCATTGGCAGGCATCATTTTGGAGAGAAGTGAAAAACAAAACCCCAAGAACTTTGTAATTGTTCCACAATCTAGAAGAGAGTTTTGAAATCTAAAACCCCAACCTAGCCAATATTCTCAGTTCAGAAAATCCTCTTGCCTGTGTACAAAGGTCAGATACTTCAGTATTAATATACTAAATTGTCAGGCAGCAGCAGGCAAACAATGACAACTACACATATCACCATCTGTGTATGCAGTAGGCATACAAACTTACTGATTTCTGTGGAAACTTGCGTTTTGCAAGGATGCTGGAAAAATCCAGGTTTGCGGGCAGAGGTTTAATTGGCCAAGCAGGATCTAATACGTTGACTCTGATACTGAGTACAAGCAGTTTCTTCAAAGGAAAAAGACCGTTCCATGTGGAGTATAGCTGAAATAAACTTTTCTTAGTATTTGTATCCACCTAAACCAGTCAAACCATTGTACGGCTTGTGAAGTTAACAGAAAACAATTTCTTGATATTTTCTGTAGAACTAAAGATTTCATCTATTTCCTATCTCTATGAACAGTTTGCCATTTTAACACCTTGAACTTGCTCTACAGAGTTTGTAAGCAGTGCAGGTCATACATGCATACCCATGGACTGAGGAACAGAAGCTTGAATGTGGAATTGTTGTTTCAAGGCTCTTCGAGGATTTATTGCACATTACCATTCTCTGAAAACTTTCTTTCAACCATTTCACTAGCAAAATTCTCATTTACTTGCCCAATTTCTGTGGGAAAAAAATACAGTAACACAAATATTGGAAGACAACAGGGAAAGAGGCTCCACAACCGCTCTGGGCACCCCATCCCAGTGCTCAGTCACCCTCTCAGTACAGTAAATGAGTGCTTCCCCAAGTTCAGGTGGACCTTCCTGCCTTTTAGCTTATGCCCGTCACCTCTCATTAAGAGCAAAACATTAAAGATACGGCAGCAGAACAAGAAAACCCCAGATGGAAAGCATGTATGTTCTACCAGGAACAAATGCTGCTGCGATGACAGAACTTTTCTGAAAGTGTGCATACCTGCTCAGACACGCAAGGAAATATTAAAGGTAGGTTTCTAGCAAATGCAGGAAGAGTCTCCTCCCACGTTCCTGATAATGGAGGCCATGAGGTACATGACTGGCACTTTTTGTGATGGAGGAGCCTGGAGTAATGAGAAGAAACTGACATGGGGCTTCAATCGCGAGATACGCTGCTCTCCCAGAGCTTTTGGTGGGATGAGTCCCAAACCCTCTCCTACTACGAACAGGGAGGGAGGCTCTTGCCCTCATGGGAGTCCCCTGCCCACTTTGCTGCCTCTCCTTGTCCCTTCTACACTCCTCCTAGTGTGACCCCTGCGCCTCGTGCTGCCTGTCCCCTCCTGTGCGCCTCAGCACTCCATCTCCCTTGTGTCCTTCCTCCTAGCCCCTAAGGCTGCCTAAAGTGGCGGGACAGGAGGCAGGACAAAGGGAAAGACAGGCCAAACTAAGAGATGGGGAGCAGGATAGAGATGGAGGTCAGAAAGCCAGGGCTGGGCAGCAGCACAGAGAGATGGAAGGCAAAAAGCACCCTGGGCTGCAGGGCAGAGATGGAGCAACAAAGGACAGCAAGGGAAAAGGGAGGGGGGATCCTGGAGGCACTGAGAGGCAGAAGAGGGTGACCCGGCCCCAGGGGCCCAGGGCTCACCACTGCTCCCACCCTCTGTCCTGCCAGGGAAACTCTTCAGCCCAGGCCCTTCTTTCTCTGCCTGTCTGTGCTCTCCCCTCTCCTCCTGTGCAGGCCCAGGGCCAGCTGCAGGGCGCAGGCTGGGCTGGGGCAGCTCGGGGGGCTCTGGCAGTCGGGCTGCCCCGTGCCTGTGCCCACAGCGGGGCCGTCTCCATCTCCCCAGGGGCTCGCTCGCCTCAGCGCCGGCCCCGGCCCTCCCAGCAGAAGCTGCAGCCCCAGCGCCAACATGGCCGCCGGCAGCCCCTGCCCTGGCACTGCAGCTCCCAGCGTGCCCCGGGGCGCTGCTCCTGCTGCCAGGCCCTGCTGGGACACCCTCCCCTGGGCACAGGGCAGAGGGAGCGGGAAGAGGGCATGGGAAAGGGCGGGAGAGGCGAGCCCGGGGAGGAGAAGGGCAGGAGCGAGCCGGAGAGGCTGAGGAGCAGCGGTGTGGATCGGGGTGAGGAGGTGGAGAGGGACAGAGAAGCCATGGCCTCCAGGGTGGAAGAGCCAAAGGGGCGTGGAGCAGGACGCAGCCCAGAGGGAAGCAGGGCCAGGCAAGGAGGGGATCCATGGGGAGCAGAGGGGCAGGCTGTAGGACAGAGCTCTCTGCAGCTTCCTGAAGAGGGGACATGGGGAGGGAGGTGCTGATCTCCCTGGGATCCAGGGGCAGGACGCCTGGGAGCCAGGGCAGGCTCACACCTGGTCTTAGGAAACGTTTCTTTACAGAGAGGGTGCTCAAGCATTGGCACAAGCTCCCTGGTGTGCCAAGCCTGTGAGTGCTGAAGAGGCGTATGGACAATGCCAGTAAGGACTGGCCAGTATGGACATGCCCTTAAGAGCATGCTTTAACCTGTGGCAAGGGCTGGATTGGTCGGGCAGGTGGACTCCAGGATTGTTGTGGGTCCCTTTCAGCTGAGCTCTGCTCTGCTCTGCTCTGCCATGGCTCGTGCTGGGTGCTGCACCTCGAAACCCCCTGGCACCACAAACCTCCTGCACCTCCAGCCCCTTCCCCTCCCCGAGAGCCTCAACCCCAGGAGGCTTCCTGGTCTGCCCCCTGCACCCTGAACCCCCCAGGATGCCAACACCCCCAAGACCTGTGCTGGGACCCCCAAAGCACCTCATGGGGCCCTCTCAAACCACCTCTGCCCCAAACACCCTCCCTGCATGCCCAAACCACGCTGGGAGTCCCAAACCCAGCTGGCTGCCAGGAAAACCCCCTGAGGGTCCTGGGTTTATACCCTTAGAAAAGCAGAGGGCTTTATGCCAGCTCTGTCACTGCTTACTTGTGGGGCCGCGCAGTTTCTCTTGATCTCCCTGTTGTCCTCACCGAGAGTGTTGGCCTCAGGTGCCAAACACGAAGGTCATAGAACCGCTGCATCCTTTTGTTTTCCTGCCTCTGGCAGCTGACCAGCCACAATGACAAAAATATATATATTTTACCAAATACAGTCTGACAAAATCATACTTTGCTGTGTCTCTCATAGTCATGAGCGGGAATCAGCTCTTGGCCAGTTACATCCATTACAGGCATCACCATCTGCAACATCCGGTTCAAGCCCTTGGTTCCGGAGCTCTTCCAGGATCCCCACAGGGGTCCCTAGAAGGGGACCTTCATTAGTCCAAGTGAAAGGACACAGATGCAGAATGCAGATGGAGTTGCAGGTGGCTAATCAAGGGTGCATTGCCATGTTGGTGGGATTGTGCCTGTGCTTGCTATGTGCAGGTTATGCATAGCAACAGCTTTCTGTGTTTGACACCTTCAAGTGTGGGAGCAGGGGCTGGATGTTTGCCCTCCGAGAGCTGTTCTCCAGGACACCCAAAAGCTCTCAGCAGAGGGGCAATGCACAGATGGAGTTTGAGGTGATTAGTTCCATGGTGGATTGCCATGTTGGTGGCACCATTCCAGAGCTCACCATTTGTAGGTGATGCCCAGCACCAGGTTTCTGCCCTGGAACCTTAGGCATGGGAGCAGGGGTTGGAAGTTTTCACTGTTGGAGCTGGGCTCTGGGGAGACTGAGAGAGCTCCTCAGAGAGGGGTAACGCAATTCATTGCAGCCTCCTTAAGGACAGTTCATGTGCCTTTTAATATGTCCATTTTAATTTGTTGTAGCAAAAAGCACAAGCAAGGTGACATTTTAGAGCTGCTCATACGAGGCACAACCTGTGTTTATCTTCTTGGCCATTGCTGCTTTCTTCGTACCTGGGAGTGATTGTCCCACTCTGCTCAGGAGTAGATAACTGATAGTTATATACTGAGGGTTTATTATATGTCAATAAAGAGTTTAGATTAATGGATTACCCAGGAAATGCTGTGTGAATTCCTTATAAAGCTCCAGCTTTGCACTGGAAACACAGATCTCTGAGGCAGTCAGAGTGCTTGGAAGAAAAGAAGTAGTCTGAGAGACAGAAGACAAGCAAAGAGCAAAGATTGTCAAATATATATCACAGTATATTCCGATTAGGAAAGGCTATTCTTTGCAAGCACTATGAAAGGCTTTCTTTCCTTTACAGTCCTTGCAGTCCTTTTACTGGTGCACAGCTCCCAGACAGTCTACGTTCAGGTGAGTTTTCTGCTCTTTAGTTTGTTGGTGTTGCAAGTTCAATGAAGTACTGATACCATGTGAGGTGTTGTGGTTGCAACAGGAATCTCCAGTAATTGACCTGAAGTTTTGCTTTGCTCTGGCTTGATAATCCAACTTCATCTCCCTGTAGTTCTGTTTTTCTTTCTGTGAAGTGCTTTGTGCATTAGAAACATGGTGCAGTTTAACTTCACCCGCCTTATCACTGCTTTGAAATCCCTTGCTGATTGAGGCACTGTGTTTCTCTTGCACACAACCTCATGTGTTGTGAAGCTGCTAGACTGAGAACACCTCTAACTTTACAGAATGGTGTAAACAAGATGTGACAAAAGAAATTGTCTTGTCTTGCCTGCTTCTAGGCAGGAAGTTCTTTATGAAAATGATCAGCTTATGAGATGAAGCCTACACAAATATCATTAAAAAAAGCGAAAGAAATGCTTAGCTGAATCCACTGAACTATTAATGGGCAGATGAGGTATTAGAGAAGGCTATATCCAATTTTCCAAGATATACAGCACTTCTGTGCATCTTGGAAGCAGTTAAGAAATTCAGTACTCTTGTCTGTACCTGGGAGTGTGTTGGATTGAAATGTAAAAGAACTTCCTCAGAGTACCAAAAGAATGAATATGTCTTAAACAATTATTGACTCTGCATGTGCGCGGTAGGTTTCCTGGTCTAAAGTCCTATTTTTGTGCCTTGAAATATCAGTTTTTTCTCCTTTGGATGTCAGAGGTATCCAGAAATAGTAGGTTTAAGCTATTTCTTTCTTCCAAGTCACTGTTTAACGTTCAGAGTTTTTCTGGGGGAACAGATAGCTTCCTACTTAATGAAAAATTGGTTTTCCACTGGGATTCACTATCTTGACACCTTCCATCACAGATCTTGAATGAATATGATGGAAATTGGAGGAAGATGGTTTGCTCGGTGTGAAGTAAAAACTACAGAGGTGGATTGTTCTGGCCTGCAGTATTTCTGTGATAAAATCTCTTTACTTCAGCAACACCGTATGCATTTTCACCTTGGAGGGAAGATGCTGTTCCTATTGAGCATTGTTCCTATTGAATAAACCTTTCTTACCTGAGGTGGTGGATTGTTTTAGTGTTTTTGTTGTTCATTTGTTGTTTTTTTGTCACCAGGACATACATGTCTCAGGGTTCTTTTCTACTTTCTGGTTTCTCTGAAACTGAACCTGTGGAAATCCGTCCTTTTATAGTTCTCAGTTTTATGCTTTTGAGGTCTGTGATGAATGGCTGAATCCAGAATGGCATTTGTACAGAAGAAGTGACTATTTCATAAGGAACCGTGACCCATAAATTAACCTGAATAAACCAACACCCATTCAGTCTCCCACTATTCAACACTGGGCTCATGAGACTGTGAAACAAGTGGCAATATTTGGCCTCAGGCTGTATCAGAGTCATTTCACTTTATTTCTCTGAATGAGTAGGTGTTACTTGTCATACTACTGACTACTGACTACTTGTTCATGAAACCGACTTAAAACACATGCTAAAGATAAATTTGAAAATGTTTATTTCTCTTCTGGGCCAAACTGATCATCTGCAGGCACACACAGACTTTATGCACCCAGCTTCACAGTTACAAGACCTGCAGTTTAAGTTTGTAACCTCTGCAATGGGATCCCCTTGAAACTGAGGGAATGATCATTAAGAGATGCAGAGGGTCTAGCAATATAAAACATGGAGTAATACTTCCCAGAATACTGTCCCAGCCTCCTGAAGCTTTTGGTATGAGCTGTGAGTCAGAAGTGTCATATTTATGTTGCCAAAAATTTGTGTTCCATTAATCCTGTGGTGGAGTTTTAAATTGAAGAAAACTTGCCACAGTACCTTGGGATGGGTGATTTCAGCTCTTAACAATGTGCAATAGGAAGTGATAGCTCTTTTTGCTTGGTTAGATGTTGCCACATGCCAGCCAATGCTTGAATTTCTCCACTGGTGTATTAGAAGAAAGAGTGAACAAATTAAACTCCTATTCACCTCCATTCAGCTCATGATTTCATAAGTCTCTACCATGTATTGCCAAGCCATCTTTTCCAGCTGAAGATTACCAGCCTGCATCTTTCAACCCCAGGTTTTCAGGTGCCTCTCTTGGGAGTGAGAAATGCACTAAGTCTGCCACCATCCACATAATGAAAATTGTGACTGGCCAGCCAGGTCTCACTGCTGCTCTGAAAGGTCTTTGCCTGGAAGAGCTGATCATTTTGCTTTCAGTTAACACTGATTTTATATAGACTTTGTTTCAACACTGTCTTTTTTCTGTAGCCTAGTTTTCGGAAGAGCTCATTGTTGAAATGGTCTAGATTTGCCTAAGGCTGACTTCCTTTTTTTTCTGGTTCTGTCTACATAGGATGGAGACTTGAAATTCTCCCTTGAGTCTGTGAAGAAGCTGAAGGAGCTTATGGATGAGAACAGACACATTAACCCTCGCTTGGTGGTTTCAATGGCTGGCTACTCTCCATGTGATGAAAAAGATCTTCCTGAGGAATTCCAATCTGTGTGCAAAAGAGAAGATGCATCCGTGATTTTTGAGAGGCTGAGTATGTACCTCATATTGCATAGCTGCCATTTTTGTCACGATTTCAACCTTAACCGTTCAAGTAGCAGCAGGGAAAGAAACATGATTCTTGCTCTGTCACTTCTAAAGCAGATGAGAGAGTCCATGCTGCCTTTCTGTCCCTCCAACAACTGATGGCCAACACTGGCTGTGAGCACCCTGCAAGACAATTCCTGATGTGCTGAGCGTAGCTGTAGCCTGTACAGCTCTCTCTCATCAGTGTAGAAGGTGTTTTTCCAGGTAGCCAAAAAGAGGTGTGAGATCTAAATGAGGTGGATCAGTGTTTGGCAATGTCTGTCATGTACTGATTTTTGAGCAGGCTGCTACAGTTTACTTCATTTTGTTGCTTTTATCTGCTGTCCAATACAATGGTCACTTTAGAAAATATGGTACTAATAGAATGAATGTTGTGATTCCACAAGCCACATCCCAACCACTCTCCCAATTATTCTCTTGCCTCCACATTCCCATTGTTTCCCCAATGAATTCAGGTTTGAACTCATTCTTTAGGCCAGGTTTTTGCAAGAACTAATTTTAGTTAAACCAGTAACAACTTCATAGAAAATTAAAACTCGTAAAACATTGATGGAAATGCTACTGCAAAAGGCGGTCAAGGAAACTCAATAAGACTTGAAGTGTAGTTTTAGAAAGCAGGCATTCTTTACTGCAGCACTGGGTGAGCACACAAATAGTTCTGCAGAGGTGAGCGTCCCCGCTACTTGCCAGCAGTGGCTATGTATTTGTATACTCATGCATATTTACAGCTTTTCTGTGATATTATTTACATATTCATGAAAGTCTTGCAAACTAATTATACTATATGCATCCCAGTTATGCATGTGCTTTCTTGCTGAGTGGGAGTCTCTGGTGGTCGCTGGTCGTCTTCCTCACTGTGTTTACTGAATGATCCTAGTGCTGAGTTAGAAAGCGGTTTGTCCTTGCTTTTGTTCTGTTCCAGTCTCTGCTGTCTTGAAGGTTAGCATCCTTGGTCTTATTTACTGCCTCCTTAGTTGTTTTCAGTCCCATGATGTTCCTGCCCCCATAAGCTGGACACTCCTTACTCCCAACATGTTGGTTAGGAAGTTAGAACAGTTTGCTGTATTTTACTATGTTACTTTAAAGCCACACACACTCTTGTTAGTTAAACCTATAATTGAAGCATACAGAGAGGAGTCTTCAAATCCCTTGCTGTGTGGCTCTGTTCGCCAAGAAAGTCTCTTGCCATTTCATTGAAACCCCCTCTTTTCTCTCTAACAGACCTGGCTGTCCGAGAAGCTGATTTATGTGAAATCTGCGCCAATGCTGCCTGCGCTGGTTGCTTTTGAGCAAAGATGAAACAATCCAAAGAACATGTGTCAAGCGAGGAAGTTTGTGCATTCCTATTGCAAGATCACGTACTTACACAAATCAATATTTGGTCTCCATCTCCACTACAGTCAAACTGGAGCTACTAGCTCATGTAGACGTACCAATGGCAGTGCTGCAGTAGTTAGACCAAGTGGTACCTGCAGTGCAGTTCTGGTAACAAGGAGCCTGTAAACCTCATCTGGGAGGTTTCAGTTCTGCGCGCGTTGTGTCACACTGCAACAAAAATGTCCTAGCACAGTTTCATTTGCCACTATTTTGTCTGAACTGGAGCATGATGGGTGAAACTGAGTAGTCTCCTGCAGCCTTTTTAATAGCTAAATCTGCCTGTGATTTGGCCTTCCCTACACATAACACCCAACTGCATCGAGTTACCTTTCCAGCCAATGCTGTCAAGTGTGTTGGATAACTATGTCACTACCTGTAGGTCTGCATGTGACTGTGTATGTTTCTAACAAAACAAGTAACCTGGGGACAAGTTATTGGTGTTTAGCAACATTTCCATAGCCAGAAACTTCCCAGTCTGTTACTTGTTACTAGTTGTTGGAAATTTAGGAAATGAATGTACGGGAGGACAGGAACACTTTCTACATAGCAGTATGGAAGCCCCTTCTTTTGGCAGACAGTCATATTCGGTAAGCTCTATTTAGGAGGCATGGTTAAAACCCCTCCAAAATCTTCGCTCGCAAAGTCAAGCCTTCAATTTAGGAGGCAGCAATTCCAAACTCCTATGCTGGAATTTTCCCGTGTTTATATGCTGTATATGAAATAAAAGCTAGTAATAACCTGTGTGGTATTTTTATTTATGTTTTTCCTGGGGTTTGTGGTGTTTTACCTTAGGGCGAGGGACAGTGTGCTTGTCTACTTGCTCTTCTTCTAGAATTATGGTCTAGTGTATAGAGCAGTGTCTTGGCACACAAAAAAGGGGGTTCAAGGAGGGTAACAAACCTCTGTTTTGCACTTGCTGGATGAGACGTTTTAGCAATTGGGGATTATACAGAATGAGGGTTATGTCTCTGGGGAGGAAAAGGGGTGCACACAATCAAATAAACAAACCAAGAACGGCAGGGAACCATAGGCAGGAGTGGAGCTCATGTTTGTAGTAGGCTGCAAAAAGCCCACTGGAGAAACCAAATTTTGAGCACGTTGCTCCCCAGCAGTCTCTGGGAGCTGGAGCTGTAGGCATGGCATGCGCGGAGCAGAGCAAGTATTCCATCAGGCTGGGTTACCAGCTCATCCACTGACCCACTGTCACCTGCACACAATCTGAGCAATATCCTGCAGGCTTCATGCTTGTGCAGAAACCCCAGGCTGAGTTGCTGAACTGCTAATACTGTATGCAAGTATTAGTACTGGGTACTAATTGGCATACTGGTCAATAGAGGTGTGTATTGACTAGTAGGATGTTATTGCTTTAGGGAAAGATTTCTTTGCCCTAAGAAGTAACCCCCATGGCAAATGTTAAAGTGTTCTTCCACACAGGAAAGCTGCTGTCTCCTCCCGTGTCCCTGTACTCATCAGCATCTCCTTCTTGGCCTGTACACTAAACACACACATGAGAGAGTGAATGAAGGAAAACCAAGGTAGGTCTGAAAGAAATATCCTCTAGTTTTCATTACCTTTGTTGACAAGAAAGAAGACAAAGTCTTCAGCTAGTCACAGCCTTTTGCTCAGAAGCAGTAAGCTGCTGGCTCAACTCATTTATTTCACCCAATTGCACCTTTTGAGGGTAGAACCATCCTAAATCATAGAATTATTTAGATTAGAAAAGACCTTTAAAATCATTAAGTCCAACCATTAAACCAGCACTGCCAAGTCCGCCACTAAACCACGTCCCCAAGCGCCCCATCTACATGTCTTTGAAACACCTCCAGGGATGGTGACTCCACCACTTCCCTGGGCAGCCTGTTCCAGGGTTTGACAACACTTTCGGTGAAGAAGTATGCAACTGAAACCTCCCCTGGTCATCTCCTCTTGTCCTATCACTTGTTACCTCTTTTCAGTTGTAGAATGCAAGAAGGTCTCCTCTGGTATCCTCAGGTAAGATTAGCAAGGTTTTTAGCCTATTTTTCCTCCCATGGCCTCACCTCAGTGTGTTCGAGGGCAAGCAAACTTTGGCGGTTCGCTGATGTATGTGTACAAAGCGCCGCCAATACCCAGTGAGCAGGTATCTGTGCAGGTATCCTGCTTCCCTAGACAGCTCCACTCTGTGTCCTGAGCCATAGCAGACACTCATAAACAACCTTTGTCGTAGAAGAGTCTGGGCATGAGAAGTACCGTGTATCCCTCCCTAGATGGAAGCTTAAAGATGGCTGAGAGTCCTGGCTGGGAACTTTGTAGATCAGCATAACAGACCGAATTTCAGCATGATTGCTTGGCCTGACACTTGGGAAAAGTAACAAGTGCTAAGCAAATATTACATAAGATCATCCTAATCTGTTGTTCAACATAAACTCCCCCCAGTTTCTATCCCAGCATGATGGGCTGCGGTATGAAATACCCCTTTGGCTAGTTTGGCTCAGGTGTCCTGTCTCTGCATCCTCCTGGCTTCTTGTGCTCCTCCTCGCTGGCAGAGCATGAGAGGCTGAAAAGTCCTAGATCAGGGTAATTGCTTCTGAACAACAGCTAACATATCAGTGCATTGTTAACATTCTTCTCGGACTAAAGCCAAAATACAGCACTATGCCAGCTACTAGGAAGAAGAATAAGTCCACACCAGCTGAAGTCAGAACAAGCTGATACCTACTCTGAACACACATTGCCAAAGAAAAACAGCCACTCTTACCCTTCATATTTGCGAACAGAGATATTGTCACATTGTCATTGTCACTCCACTCTACTTCCTTTCACTGTATCATAGTATTTTTCCAGGAAGATGCAAACAAAGCTATGAAATTGGTGCTCGATAAACACATAAAGTAAATTCCTATGATGAGCAAGCAGCAATAAAGCATCATAAAAAGACTTCCTCATACGTAAACTCAGAAGAGAGTAGAGCAATCAATCAGTGTGAAAAATAGTCTAACTGTCCATGCTTGTATTTCATTCTCTGCTCATTTTATGTGGAAGGATGTGATAGCGATGTTTTGTGTCATGGGCAACATGTACTGCAAAGGGTGAAAAATCTGCAATAAAGTACCAAAGGGATGGTAAAAGAGTCCAGTATAACATTGCCCATTGCTGCTGGCCCCTGGGCAACATGGAAGCTTTTCTGAGTAAATACTTCCCTAGTAATTTTTCGTACCGTGAGCCCATGGTGGAAGACAGATGTGATCTTGGAAAGCTGTGATAATGATTGCAGTTAAGTTTGTGACTGTAATGATTGTGATTAAGTTAATGATTTTTGCACCTACCTAGCCTTGAGGAATACATGACCAAAAGGAGTATACACATCTAAACATATAGAAGCCACCTGAATGTAAAACCTTTTCCCAGAGGGAACTGGGAACTCTGATTCTTTTTCTCCAGATGAACCATTGACTTTTCAAAGCATTCCTGACTGGAATACTCAAATTCCAGAAATAAATGGCAGCTCCTCAGTAAACGAAACATGAGAGAGGAGAAAGAAAGCCTTTTTTTGGTTCAGTAATGACTGGGAATTTGGATAAATCTTAGAACCCACTATATTCCTTACACAGCCATTCAACCAACCTAGGCAGCTGAGGAAGCAAATTCTCAGGATACATCTTCCCCATGCAGTGGAATGGTTACCTCTGCCATTTCCAGGCTCTTCTGGATGAAGGAACGGTGGCATCGACATGCATTTCCTATTAATATTTAATCACTAATGAGAGTATAGATGTCATCTTGTTGATGATATCTTTCTCTCCTCTTCATAGGAGTTTTACGGATAATCAGCTCTTGGCTTTTGTTAGAAAAATCTGCATCATATTCCTATATTGCTGTATGTAGTAAGTACATGCACAACAGGTATGGAGACAGCAAAGGGCAGAATAAGGCAAGAAATGATGTAGGAGTGCTGTG
This sequence comes from Coracopsis vasa, assembly GCA_026283785.1. Taxonomy (NCBI): domain Eukaryota; kingdom Metazoa; phylum Chordata; class Aves; order Psittaciformes; family Psittacidae; genus Coracopsis; species Coracopsis vasa. The sequence goes on along the minus strand of JANHGB010028672.1, from coordinate 30,318 downwards.
AACAGATCCTACACAGAACCTGTACAAGATTTCCATGCTGCTTCGTGCTGTCTGTCTTCCAGTCTACCAGGGTCACTGGCGTCTTCCCCACGGTGCTGAACTCATTAAAGCCAACAAGATTCCCTGTCTGTCAGTGCTGCCATGGGAAGAGTTGGCAGAGTTTAATCATTATCATGATGAAAGTCAGTAAATCAGAAGGACCCATGATTTAACCATAAATCACGCTTTGTTGCCCATGTCAGTAAAGAAGAGTTTTTCCTAACTTAAAATGAAGTTTTTGCTGAGGAAATGAAATTTCAATGCCATTATGCTTCTGACGTTGAAAAATGCTAGGAAAAATGCAAAATGTTTGCAAGCAGTTTTGGTGGTATTGGTCTTATCCCTGCTTATGCTCCCACTCCTACTAATCACGCAAACGCAAGGATACAGAAAGGGTTCTCGGCAAACACGAAACACACAAAGGTGTGATTGTCTTTGAGTAATATTTTAACTACAATAAGGGTCGAAGAAAGTACCTGTAATGACGTAATTAGGTTTATAAGCAATAAAAGAGCTATAAAACTAATTGCATACAAAGGAGTATTTACATTAAATATTTTGTGTGACAGGCATGGGCTCTGATAAATAACAGTGAAGTCTATATAGACTTAGATCTCTCTAGGAGCTTATCTTGTGTTTTCAGGCATCTGGAATTCAAATTCAGCGTGCACCTCTGTCTGGGATATTTTCACTGCCAGACACTACAATTGATGATGCCGGTCGGTTTTTGTTGCTTTCAGACCAGTCATGGTAAGACAGATAGCATTTGACCAGACCAGCATCTTTTCTGCTTACACCAATCTCTGGTGCGGTTGGTACGCAGGAGGGAAGGGATGGGATCCAGAGGGACCCTGACGTGCTTGAGAAATGGGCGGTGAAGTTCATGGACTTCAACAAAGCCAAATGCAAGGTCCTACACCTGGGCTGGGGCAATCCCTGGCACAGCTACAGGTTGGGTGGAAAAGTGATTCAGAGCGGCCCTGCGGAGAAGGACTTGGGGGGCTGGTTGATGAGAAACTGAACACGAGCCGGCAACGTGCACTCGCAGCCCAGAAAGCCAAGCTGTGGACCTCCTTGTCACCCACATTCTGTTATCAGAATTGTCACAGGAACAACACTCTGTGTTTGTCCTGTTCTTTTACTTTTCTTTGCATCTCAGTTGACATTCCAAATGTCTTGATCAAAACCATCCCGACTTCCACACTGTTTTTCAACATCCTGGTTACTACCATCTTTTCCCAGATGACTGCATCGTGATGGCACTGTTTGGAAGGATCTTGTGGGAAAGGTTTTGTTTGAAAATGAAGATGTTATTTTACTGTACTGGTATCTCTTTGGCAATCCACCCCCACTGCTGCAAAAGAATTGTTTCGTGTTTATGAACGGCAGTGCACAATCACCAACAGTGGAGAAGCTGCCAGTGAATGAAATGCAGACCAGTTCCCATGATACTCACAAACCCATATTTCTATCAGTTGAGACATCTGCTGCAATCATTACCTTGTTATTGCATGGGGACTGATAACAGAATGAAATAACAAAAGCAGATCATAAAATAAGCTCACCCTCCACTGTCCAGGGTCCAAGGACAGGATTTTCTGGCCATAAGTGCAGTTATCCTTGCTCAAGTGAAGTTACAAGGATATTCTCTGCGATACATATGTGTGCGTCTATATGGATATCTATATGATTACACTGAAAGGAAAACAAAAGCTTTAGGTCCTTAAGTGATATAAGCATGAATTAAAATAAAAATGAAGTTTTGCAGAGAATAAACTAAAACCATGAGAGTCAAGGATGAACCATCTTCTAAGAAACTGATCTTGTAAACCTTACTTTGAAGATTTGCTTTAGTAACTCATAAAGAAAGGCGAGAGAATAAAACACTCACCTGTACACATATTTTTCCTTATGCAACTGAGGCACTTGATTTCTGCAGGAGACACAATTAAATTAATGTTGGTTTTATTTCTGTTTCATCAATCTGGCAGGCTGGAGATAGATTTTTCTGCTAGTCACATGAACCCATATCCAGTTCTAACAATAACAGATGAACCTGCTTAGATTTCAGTGGGCGCTAAAGAGGTAGGAAATGGAGGCTTAATTCAGTTAATTAAATAGAATGGACCCGACTGACTGTTTCTGTTGCATCCACGCTTCTTAGCATCAGTCCTGCATTCAAACAGTGCCTCTATCATGAGACACTTGTGTGCATTCAACTGCTAGAATTATCTTTCTCTGATCAACTGCTCAAGGAGAGCTACTCTTGCCAATCATCTGCTATTGCAACCACACTGATGAACACGGCTGGGATTAAACAATAATCCTTCCCCAAAGTGAAATTTAACATTTTGACAACTTATTTGCAGCCAAGAAACTCATTTAGTTGTAATTGTGCTTACGGCTGACCTCACAGTGAAGGCTCATGCAACTGCCTAGGTGCACTACAGAAAATGACCTTTGAGCAGGGAAATTGTAATCCACAAAGTGACTGGCTTAACGGAAACACAGATCCGGTAGAGGAGACTTTACTTCAAAATAATTGGTAGAAGATGAGGAGGAAGCAAAAAATCACCCCCTAAATATCTTGAACATAGAGCCAAAACCGTTCAGTAAATAAATTCATCTGAGTAAGTAAAACCAACTGCATGAACTGTGCAAGAAGAGAGTGGCAGCATATGATAAAGAATCTGATCCAGTATTGGTGGTTGCAGATACAGGACATAACAAAAGATTACCATCTTATAAGGAAAGGATGTGGTTGGTAGCACAGCTTGGGTTGGACCCTGCTTGTCCACATAAGGATCCTGGTGGCTTCCCAGCTCAGGTATTTGGGTTTCCTCCTGAAACTGAGGCATAAGGAATGATAATGTACTCTCTGGGTCTTATCTCTCTGGGAGGGAAAGACCAGAGGCTCAGAAGCAAGTATGGATTTACCCGCATAGACACAGACCATGTGACCTGCAGCCACTGAAATGACATGTTTTCATGTCAAGGCTCAGCTTCAACCAGGAAAGAAGCCGGAACAAAAATAACAAGAAATTCTCCAGGATTACAAAGGGAAACAGAACGAAATATCTGATGTGCAGTAAAAGCATCAGTAACAAAATGTCTGCCTGAAGAGGCAGAAGGAACGCCCAGGTTTTAGGTTCTGCCTAACAGGCTTTTGTTCATAAAATACAGAATTAGATTAAATCCTAAATGTGACTAAAATTCTTACGTGAATTAGAGGAGACAGTGGCATTAATTGTGAGAAGAAAAGCTCTTTTCCTTCAGGCCGGGTTTTCAGGTTTAGCTTATAACACCGTGATTCACCAGCTGAGCAAAATTCTGTATCTAGAGAAGGTTTCTGTGAGACAAGGTAGAACAAGGCTAGCTTGAAAGAAGGAATCCATTGTTTCCTTTTGATAATTTCCTGCAATTTCTTAACAAAAAGCTAGCTATTACTAAAACCATCTTGAATCAAGCTATGACTCTTGTTAGCGCAAACAAGACAGTGAGGAAGCCTCAGAAGCAAAGGTATGTGGTGGGCTTGGGCCCTCAAAGTGCTCTGTCCATGTTAGAGATTACTTGTGTCCAAGAAATATCCCGTCTCAATATGTCTAAACATCTTAGGAAAAGCTTCTGTTTCAATCCAAGATGCGGCTGAGTTTTCACAATTTTCCCTTGTGAAAGCAGGGGATGACGTAAGAGACGTTCTTTGAATTGGATCATACTGGTTGGTTCAACACATTGTCATTTCTCCTTTGTTTTGAAAGAAAAGCGTGTTAATAGAAAAAGATCCATTAGGGTGATTAGCTGTATACTGCAGTTAGTTCACAATCAATCTGGGTGACACTCCTGGTGTGTCAGGCTGTCTTTTCTGCAAAGAGATGACGTGCTATAGCAGCGCTGCCAACTGCATGACAGGCAACGTAGACTGCACCAGCTTTACTAGGATTCATTTAGTTTTTTCTAGCTGAGCAAGCTCGATTTGCTAACTTTCAACGCAGAGTCCAAAAAGAGCTGGCCGAGACCTTCCAGTGATCTGTGACTCAGCTGAGCATGCTGGGGAACTAAGCACAGTCACTGAGTTCCAACCACAGTACCGTGTTTCACCACCATATACAAACCCTTCCAATGTCACTCTCCAATCACATGAGTATGGTGAGTACTAAGAATAATATTAATGCAACTCTTTTGATCCTGCCTGTGAAGGAAGGTCCCATTCCACCCAGCCCTTCTTTTCATGGGGACACGTGTGTTATTGGTAAACTGGATGGTCCTGTCCCCTCTGCAGCATGTTCTCTTACATAGTCCAGAACTTTCAGTTCTCGCGGCATAGCTCAACTTTATTCACATGATAAAATATTACTAAACAGTTATCATCATCTCACTTTTTTTTACTTCTGTGACATCATTATCATTCCCAGTAGACTATTCTATAAAGAGTCTCAATGGGCTGAGTATGCAGAATATGGTAATGGTCTCTTCAAGAAACTATTACAGTGGCTGGGGTGAGATGCCATTCCATATTGTCAGGTTACACTTACGTGGAGCAGATGTTCTGCACACAGATGCGTTCAATTGCTGAGAGTGTAACATCTTGCTAAATAAAAATGAAACATAATATTACCCCGAGATCATTATTGCTATTTCTTATTTTTGTGCTGTATAAAAAAAACTCATCAGCTGTATCTCAGTGGTCCTAAAAACTGCCTTGGGATCATCTGAAATATTCTGCATTCCTTTGACTTATTCCACATCCTTTCTAATATATAAATATTAAAATTTCTATTATTTTCTCCTTCTGCTCCATGAGGTGAAGCTTTTCCTGAGGGTTCACAGTACAGTGGTGCAGACCTCTGCAACTCATTTTAATATTCTGACTAAATAACCTTCTTTTGCTGGCTGGTGAGGCTAACGGGCACCTCTGTGGGTTTTTGTTAGCACGCACCTCAAAGGTAAGCTTTCAGTGTATGCAATGTAAATGTAACCTGATGTTTGGGTTTACTACACTAAGACCCAGGAATCATAAACAATTGGAGCAGTATCAGTGTATACGCTTGTCATATACTGTTGCATTGCAAGAGTCTGAAACACAGTCTTTGCTTGCACACACAGAGCAAGAACCATGTTTAAATAGACAAATTAAACATGAAGATGAAAACCAGACTTCATTAGATTTGAAGTAAAGCCTTGTGTGAATAAATGAGTATCATAATCTCTGTGTAACTGGAGAAGTAGACCTTTTTGTGTGTATTTTCACCAATTTTATCATGAAGACATTCTGAGATGAGTGGGTTTAAAATGAGAACCACACAAGAAAAATCCTTCTAGAGATTTAAATATAGAGTCATAGAATAATTAGGATTGGAAAGGACCTTAAGATCATCTACTTCCAACCCCCCTGCCATGGGCAGGGACACCTCACAGATAGCTGCGAGCGCACACTGAAGCCGGCTCATGTTCATTTTCTCATCGACCAACACCCCCAAGTCTTTCTCCACAGGGCTGCTCTGAATCTCTTCTCTGCCCAACCTGTAGCTGTGCCTGGGATTGCCCCAACCGAAGTGTAGGACCTTGCACTTGTCATGGTTAAACTTCATAAGGTTGGCATCGGCCCACCTCACAAGTGTGTCAGGGTCCCTCTGGATGGCATTCCTTCCCTCCGGCATATGACACAGCTTGGTGTCATTGGCAAACTTGCTGAGGGTGCACTCAATCCCACTGTCCATGTCGCCGACAATCATGCTGCTCAAGATCCCTTTTGAGCACAAAGTTGCTTATTTTATTTTTTTTAATGCAGCTTGTGTTTTCCAAATGTTAAATCAGTCTTTGCAACATCACTCAGAGGTGTAGTAGAGTTAATATTGCTTGTATTTTACAGAGTGGGGGGACAGAGACACTGGAGAAATTTATGTTTGGAAGACTCCATTAATTTAGGGTGATGAGTTTGTGAAACCTGACCTTTACTATTTCAGAGCGCTTAGAATGATTCCGTGCTTTCTCTGTTCAGGGCTTATCTTCAGGGACAGCTGTGAGGTTCAATATATTTGCAAACCAGAACTGAACTCCGAAGACAAGTCATGCTCCTGAATTTGAAGAGCATCCAGTGCATCTGTCTATGAAGTGCTGATTTAGCAAATTTGTCTTTTGTGACCCAGGAACTGAGGAGGGAAGGACAGGGATAGATTCCATCTCTGAGGGTGGTACCCTTCTGCCTGAATTATAGGACCTTCTTTACAGTTCCTGCAGTCCTCTGCCTCTCTATACTACTTTTCCAGCTTTCAGAACACATAAAACAAGCTTTTCTCATCTAGTGGTTTCTGCTCACATATACTCCTGATTCATAGGCAGACCAAGCTGTTCCCAGCGCACTGAGTCACAAGTCTGACATTTTTTCCTTTGTGCTTAATCTAAGACATTTCCTACTTTGTACTTAAAAACCCCAAGGTGTTACTCAGCTTTAGGCTGATTGAAATCTTTGGTGAATTTAGGTACTGTAATCTCAGGTACTATAATCTGTTGACAGTTTGCAAACTATGGGGTGGGCTTTTTGAGAGTTGCTATATTTATGGCTACACAAAGGGTGTTTCCCTGACAGCATTTCTCCCATGTTAAATTTCAAGTCATTATTGTGAAGTGTGGTATTTTCAGAGAGAAATATGCTGTAATTTCTCTGTCTCCATGTTCTGTAGTGACAGCAAGATTTAGGCTGAAATTGTCAACAACAGAAATCTTGGAGATGTACCCACTGCAAGTATGTTGTTGATCTAAGAGCTAAAGAATGAGAAAACTGTAAGTGGAAAATGAAGAGAACATCAGGAAGCTTTGTAACAGATGCTGTTTCTAGATGCAGCTAAAATATTCTCAGAAGGAACATGATTGTCTCTAAATGGTTCTATATTTTAACAAACTGATGGTCTTTTCCAGTATGCGAGATACAGAGTTAAAATTGTCTGTTCTTAACATTAACAGATTTATTTGTGCTTTTAACATCTAAATGTATAAATAGCAATTGCACTGCAGGTCAATGAAATACTGCAGTCATTTGTCTTAGTTGCTGCTGTGGGTCCCACATCAATACCATTAAAAGTGATCAGAGCATTCTTGCACCTGTGACCTGCTTTCATGAGGGGGATGTTAGGATGCCTTTTCCATTTTTCCCATTTGTGATGTATGTAAGCTATTAGGAAACAAATGGCAGCCCCATGGAAAACCAGCACAGTGTGGTAAAAGACCACAACATCATCAAGTAACACGCGTGACTTAAATGATACAGTGAGAGCTGTGCAGAAGTGTCAGCGTAGTGTGAGTTGTTAAATCTGACCTTCTGATATAGGCTACTCTCGAGCCAAGAAGATAGAAGGTGTGAGACAATGTGTGCAGGCAGATGGAGGAGGCTTGAGGTGAAGGAAATGGGAGCTCTGAAAATCAGTTCAGGCTTTCAGTTGTCAAGAGGCAGAAGGAAAAACTGAAATTTCCAGGGTTCTGGTAAGCTTCTTGGGCTATAGGTAAGTGCACATGTGTATGCATAAATACATAGGTATTTTTATGTACTCTTTTAGAATGTATAGATTCTGTAGCTTATTCAGTAATGTAACATGAAAAACTTCGTCTAAGGAAGTATGTGTGGGAGTGCAAGTGATTGTTCCAAAGCAGGAACAGTTGCCCAAATGTGGGTGCCAGGAAGCTGGGCAGAGTGGATGGAGCTGGCGGAAGACGTGTTTACCAAAGTAGTCCATGTTTGAGGCATTAATAACTGGCAGAGAAGGATGGAACAACGCCTCTCAGGCACCTCCTCCTCAGCTTTACACCCCTGGCTCAGCAACTGTCCAACCATGTTCTCTCCTGAGCTATCCCTTGAAGAGGACTTTTTCTGAAGTGCTGTGCAGATTTCAGAACACACGTATCACTCCTTGCACACAGTGTGCCTGTGCATCAAAGCTAAACTGGGTGGTGATTATCTCAGAGTCAGATTTAAGTGTTTCTGCTTGGGGAATGATCAAATAATTGAGTGTGATCAAGTTTCAACAGCTTGGCAAATGACCCTAACAGTTGAATCACCACTGCTGTTCATCTTTCACTCAGGTTGAAGCTAAAGGCATTTTTAACTCACAGCTGGAGTAAGCCAAGAGTGCAAGCAATGACAGTTACACCTGAACAGCTCCTTCATACTCAGAAGTTTGTTCACCTTTAGGTGTGCGCTCAATACACAACAGAGCCCTTTCACAGTAGTCGGACCATTTTAATTTTTTCTGGGCCTCCCTTCTTTCTGCCAGCCCATGCACTTACCATGTGAAGGACATTTCTGATGCTGTCTGTATTTCTGAGTGCATTTGTCAGGGTTAGCATTGAATTACATGGAAAATTGTTCAGCTGCTTCATCAGTCACTGAATAAGCCTTGCTTGTAGCTTCATCTGTGCTGGTACATTGCACTGCGAGACTCATTGGATTTGTTTGCCTCAACTGGTTAGAGGGACTCAGAAGGGAAGTACAATATAAAGCTCATTGAGAAATGCAGTTTAGTTCATCTGCAGAATCATCACATTTTCTTCTGCCATGGCCACAGTGTTCTGTGGATGTTGGGCTGTGTTTGAGGTGCTGCTGCCGCTCCCTGCAACTGGTGGATGTTTTGTACTATACAAAGAGGAGCTCAGCATTAGTTACACAATAGAGCAATGTTCTGAGTCTTCTTGTTAAACCTGAGAGCTGGCAGTGCTGCTAATGGAAGAACTGATCCAAATCATAGAATCGTAATTCCCTCAAATCCCATGAGCTGGTTGGGATTTGATTTTGTAACTTCGTGAATGGTAGCGGCGGGGGAGGGCATGAGCCATGCTGCAGTCTGTGATAACTGCATTAAGATCTGTTCCCTGAACAAAGGAGTAGACTAAAAGCTAGGGTCAAACCCAGACTAATGGTGTTGCACTCTATGTTTTTGTTGTAGGCTTTCCGGACAAAGTGACAGTAAAGCAATGCTACCGTCTTCTGGGAAACAGTCTCAATGTACATGTGGTGGCAAAACTCATCTCCATTCTACTTGGATAATTTAGACCCTGAATCTGACGCATACAGACTGGTGACAGAAAATATTTCCATCTTTCAAGACAAAGCCAATGACAGCTGAACAAAAATCACATATACCAAAATACCTGTTCTGACACTTTGAACAGTTCTGATATATTTTTAATACCTTGCTTTTATGGTGGATTTGCATTGTAGGGGTTTTATTTAAATGGAAATTTACAGGACTTGGTTGCTTTATTTAAAGTTCCTTTCTAGTTTGCAGAATGAAAAAGAGCAGCATTTACATGTACCTCAATGAAAATGGATAGGACTAAACCATCGTTGTAGTACAGTATAAAAAGGCTTTAAATGTCAAAGCTGTTTTAATTAAGTGCGAAGACCAAGTTCTATGTATAAAATGTCTTCATCTGTAAATATCAGTGATCCATTCTCAAAAGATTTATTGTATATATGATCTGGAATTTTGATGTGATTTTTTTGTAGCTAATGAAATGATTAAACTTGGTATTTTGTATATGATTTTTAAGAAGACTCAGTGTCAGCCTCTCTAAATACTTGCAGGATTCTGGAGCTTAACTGTATCTGTCTGGGATGATTTGTTTAAGTGCAGCTGAATAAAATATTTCAGGATTATCACAACCTTGACAATAACTTGCCTGTTTCTGTTCCCACTTACATTATTCAGGATTCATTGCTCTTTACCAAAGACCTACACATAAAAGACAGAAATAAATAACTGAATTAAAAACTCCTTGTGTCACCACAGAGATCAGAGATACTGCAGCTATTCTCACCTGAAAAAGATTATGAGCTTGGTATTGTTATTTTGTGCCACGCTTGGTCTTGTGCTCACTTCTTGTGCATTTCTTCTTCAGACTTGATTTGCATGCTGGACTGTTAAACCAGGAACCAGGAAAAGCTTGGATTGACCTTCTTCAATCTGTCTTACTCTCCAAGAGCATTTAGGCCTCCTGGGAAGTTCCAGCTATAAAAGAGAAATGGGAATGGATTCTCTTAAAAGAGCTCTGGACTAGGCTCTAGAGAAGGATGAGGTTTGCCTCTCTCTTTACCCAGTCTCTTATAGTACTCAACGGCAAAAAAGTACTAACATTAGGCTGTGCCTACTAGAAAACTGCAAAAGAGCACATGTGGTTTTGACAGTGTCATGAACCAAGGTTATCTGTTTACATGGTGATTATTGTGTAGATTTATCAGCCAGATCAATAACTAGCTGCTATATGGTCTTGTTCTTGGGAGAGACACAGTAAAAGGAAGATCTGATGCTATCTAACATGATCCAAACATTGAAATGAAAACAAAGGAGGTCAATTTTATGTATAAATTGGTATTTTTTTCTGCTGAACCATGTAAGTAGTCTGGTCATTTTGCCTCACCATAATAATATTTGGTAAAATGTTCCCGTTAACAATTAGTTTTCAATTCCTTGATGTGTAAAACATGCTCTAATGATTTGCATGCCACTTCTAGGTAAGCAGTATTAAAGTGCAAGTTGAAAGTTCCCTAGCTGCATCTAAAATGTGTTGACAATGAATTTTAATTCATTGTCCTGTGCTTTTGTCCATGCATTGTGCTGTTGTAACTCCAACATTTTTAAATTACAACCTGGCATTTGGAAGCAAAGCACATTGATGCTGCTGATATATTTTGTGATACCTAGGCAGTAATCAGTAGTTCTGATTAGTTCAAATATTTGCCCTGTATATATATTTTAAAAGAAACTAATCTCATTATGTTTGTAAATATGGCACTTAGAAATGGGATTCTACTCAGAATTAGTATTTGAGTGGCATTTTGACTGTCTATTGATCTTGCTTACCATGTGGCAGTACTCATTAATTGTACGTGTTGTATGTAAGATGAAGCATGGGGAGGAAGAGAAGACTGAACAAGTCCGTGGAACTACAATCCTTTGAGAGTGCTGAGTAAGTAGACTTCTGCCTGAAGAAGTTTCCAAGGTGCAAATAAGTGGAGGCTAAGAGAGTGCCTAGGAGAGGTACTGTATGCACTTGCCTCTTCCTCTGCCCATTTCCTAACTCTCTGCTCCTGGCCACTGTTGAAGATAGGGTACTGACCTAGATGGATCTTTTTGTAACCCAGGATAATCTCTCTTACCTCCTTGTATTTGTATGGTGACAGAATGCCAATGTTTGTAATCACAGCATCAATACACAGCAAGTTGTTTATGGACTTGGCTCAGATCTAAGCCTCTTGATAAGGCCAACATCACAGAATAGAATGAACCTGAGGGAGGTTGTGCAAACATGTCCGTTCATGGCTTTAGGGTTATGAGTGGTAAAGGGTGACTATGCAAATGGAAGTCCCTAAAAATAGCTCTAGTGTATGTTAAAGCAATTGGAATGTGCTAATAGGGCTGGAATAATCAATAGAAAAGAACAAAGCCAATGTAACTGCCTGGAAACTCTTCACGAACCTAATTTCAAAAAAGAATGAATGAGAAAATAGGAAGCATCAAAGTGGTTGGTGGTTTGTAGAAACAGCGTGTAGGAATTAAAATCAGAAAGGCAGAGGAACCAGAATAGTAACGTAATGAAACTAAAAACCTAATGTATGTTGTAACTGCCTTCATTGTGATAAAGGAGCCCAGGGAGAACTGGGACAGTAGATCAATTCCAGCTGAAGTAGCCAAATAAATCAGAACTCATATATTTGTTACTTGCTATTAAAACCCGAAAACCTAGATTTCCTGGCTGGTTAGTTTAACTTCATCAGCAGGTAACTTATTAACTCCATCAGCCGTGTTGAGGAAGCAAAATCTTGGGCAGGTGTCAGAGGGCAGTATGCTGAGAAGTAAAAGAAATCCTTAAGGAAGAGTGTGGGAACTAGAGTTGTGCAGTGGCTGTATCCCCTGGGGAAGGTGTTGTGGCCATAAAACTCTCCAGACATACATAAAGAGAAAGAAGGAAGAGATGACGGGTGCTTGTAAGTAAGGGACGGAAAGGGTAATGTTATTTTTCTGAGCCACCCCTGTTTGATGTAAACTTTGTGGTTCCTGATCCTCTTTATAGGGGCCAATATCAGCTTAATGCTTGGTTATCTTAGAGCCATAGGGGCGCACAGAAAGTGCTGAATTCGATACGGAGCATTGTTTACACCAGCAATTTGCGCATTTGTACCACAGAGGTAAGAACTGTGCTTCGTATATCACATGTCACTTCTGAACATTGGAATATTATTGGAAAGATTAAAGAGTATCCAGTGAAATGAAGGTGGAAGTACTGGGAGATATGACCTCAGCTCAGGGAAAACTCAGGTAAATGTGTTTTACTCCGGGAAAACTCAGGATTAAACCAGCAGCAGGGCTGGATTTATAATTATTTCCAAATATGTGAGTCAACATTGAATAGCAGGGATTTTTTTTGCATCTGTAGAACAAAATAATGGAGTATTTGTTAGTCTTCCATTAAAAACTTAGCCAGGTTGGGATTCACATCAATATGTCCTTTCCCCATATAAAAAGGGAGCATTGTCAAGGACTCATGTCATGTTCTGCATCTGAGATGACTTCCTAGGTGCAATTAAAGCTTACTAAATTTTTGGCCATAACCTGAGTCAACTCTTGTCTTTTACAGCAATCACTTGCAGGCACATACTGCTGGAGAGCCACCATTTCATTTCACACAGCTACACGAGATGGTGGTAAATCATAGTCCATGCTAGTGCAGGATGAACTTCAACCAGAATTGGCTAGACGCAAATGCTCCGTTGCTTCCTGCCAACTCTGTGCGCAGCCTACACTCTTTCGAGGTGTTTCCTCAGCCATCACGTCAGTGAGGTAACGAATGATCTGTCCCAGGAGGAGGGATTTTTGCCAGCTCTTCTTGTTACAAAGAACAGTGCCTATTCTTGTGCCAGACATTTGCAGGGTTTCCATTCTGTTCCTCCAAAAATGATGTCTTAATCCAATGTACTTTGGTAAACTTAAAAGGTATGGGACTATTTTTCCTCCTTAAGATGGTTTATAGATTTCCCAACTCAGCCAGCCTAAGGTGCATCCATTAGGAATAAAAAATAACTAAAATCTGGAAGGTCTAATGAAATGGAGAATAGTGCGTCATGCAAAGTTTACATAGATGCCCAGAGCTCTCTGTGCGTAAAGTCACCTGGTCTTCAGGTCAACCATTTTCTAAGCTATAAAGCCTGCATGAAGAGAAGGTGAATTTCTTCTTCTTCATGGCAGTAGCTTTCTTCCCATTCTCTGTGGCTTCTTGCTCATTGGTCATTTGGTATATTGGAGATAATTAGTTGGAAAGAGAAGCTTGAATCCAAGATTGACAGGCAGCAGAGAGAGGCAATGCACGCTCAGTGTGTGAAAGTGAATAGAGAAAAGGAAGGAAGAAAAGGGAGGGTTTTGTGGGTCACAGCCAAAGTCCAGGCTGAAACTGGTCAGCATACACTGGACTTTGTGAAAGAGTCCCTGAAGTATGCATACATTCAACAGTCTGCGAAAAAGTGCAGGTTTAGTTGGCTCATAGTTTCTTCAAGTTGACACTTAGCAGTTATAAAAACAAACTAAAACATAAAGAGAGAAAAAAAACCCAAACCCCAGACAGGCATCAGAACTGACATGAGGAATGCAGTGAGCACTAGTTTAACAGACAGTACCAGGATGCCCAGAGGCAGAAGGTGTCCTCTTGACTAGACAGAAATATTGATAATTTGTCTGTGCTCTCCTATTCCTGAGCAGTTTTCAGAGCAAAAAGCGTAATAGTAAATAAAGAAGTATGGGGGTTGCTTTATCAGTTGGTGTAAAGTATTGCAGCTCATTTGGATTGAATGGACCAGGGATAGTTTTCAACAACTGAGGATACACTTCTCTATTTTCACGTAAACGCTATCCACTGTAATGGTAAAAGACAACACATGGAAATTCCTCCTCACATTCTGGCAGCAGCAGCAGATAGACTTAGTCTTCTGGAGCCACAGGCTGCTGTGGAGCTGATGAACATCCAGAGAGCTGAGCTGATGCTGCTGCAGCAGAAGGTGTATGGGGACAGGCTGTCTGCCACGGGTTCAGGAGGAGCTTCACACTGCCCTTCCAGATCTCTAGGCAGCAGTAGTAACTGTGGGGTAACTGATGCAGCATCCTGCACCACAGGCTGTGTGATCACAACCAAGATGTTCAGCAGGGCCACGCTGTTCTGAATTCTGAGATGTTTCAAATAATACATTTAATAAAATGTAATGAAAGTCTAGATTTTCTGCAAACAACGTGGTGGGATGCAGCTGATATAGTCTTGAACTTTGTAGTTATTCACAGTAAAGATCAAGTTACTATCTGCAGCAGCACCACAAACATGAGCTGTCCTGGCTTCACTTCCATTTTCACATCCACAGCAGTCTCTTTATTGAGGTGACACGAATATTTTCTGTTGCTGCATCCATTCTCTGCAAGGGCGCATTGACCTTGTAACACTTTTGTGTGTGAAAACTAAAGTTGTTCAGTCCCCCAGCTCCAGGGCATCCCCTGCTTATCTGTGGGGCATCTGTAGGAGACAGCTGCAAACTGGAGCAGGAAGGAAGACTGGGCAGGGTTAGGAAGCGCAGGAGCTCTGTGGCCTCCAGGAAGGTCTGGGTCATGAGGGATCGGTGAATGGTGGCTCCTGTTATTTTCCAGCAGGACCAGTTACAGGTGTTCCTCCTCTTTTCTTCCCAGTAGAGATTTGAAATGTGAGCAGTCTGAATGAGTTGTCTACTAGTAAAAAGTAAAATCTAAAAGAATGGCTGTGGGCCTGGGGGCACAGGAAGCTCCTAGCATGGGGAAGGAAAAGATACACAAAGCTCTTCTTAAGCAGGGGGAGGAAAGCACAGCAAGTTCTTGTGCAAGGGGAACACGGAGGCTCTGGCAAAAGCAAAGGGGAAGTGGGCATGGACTCTCCTTCCAGCAGCAACAGCCTGGGCCTCAGAGATGAGTGCCGGCAAGCATCTGGTGGGACACTTTTGTGAAGGCTGCGAGGTATTGCTGAAGGGTAGAGAAAAATATATATCGAGATTCAAATTTTGGCTGTCAGAACGTATTGATTTGCATTTCTCAATTATTTTTGAGCATCCTTTGAATTCTTCCTTGGTCTTCTGCATTGTCTATTGCTGGCCCTGAATTTGGGAGCCCTAGTGTGTGCAATGAAGACAGCCTACACATGCCAAACTAACTGCAGTTTGTGATGGTCTCCTCAGCATCTGGGCACCGAGTTATCCTTGATTCAGAGCAACCATATTTGGTTAAAATTGTAGTTTGCTGTTGTAATCCATGGGATGCTGTTTGGTACTGCGAAGTTGTTTGTGTCATCTGCCAAATAAATCACTGCCTGGAAGCTTCTCTTTCAATACAAGTATTCTTTGCCAGCCACTCTGGGGTTTTTATGTGGGTTTGGAGGGGGTTTTTTTGGATAACAGTCTAGGTCCTTTAGTGCTGCCAAATAATCTTTCCTTCACCCATGTGGTACAGCATGTGAGGAGGGCAAGCCGTTGCTGCAGATTCCCTATTACTGTAGCAAGCTAGCTGCAGAGTCCAAGGTACTCAGGGGTGTTCAGCTGTACAGAGGTCAGAGACATCATGATTAAATACAGGCAGATTTCAATTAATGGCCTTTCAAAGCTTCCGAAATCAAAAGAGAAAGATGCATTCAGTATCAACAGGATTTGCACACTGTCAATCTTTAATTGAGATACCCGAGATAAAATTCACCCTTGCAAGACAAGACAGCAGAATGGGCACCTTGTGAATAAAGAACTGTGTGAGAGCAAAGGGCACCCGGGCTCACAACAGCACAATTCAGCACTAGCGGTTTCACTTCAAGACCAGGACAGCTGGAGGAGAGCAATGCTTTGGGCTGCTCCTGCTCCTGGGCTTTTAGTTGCATTATTATTACTTTCTGGATTGAGCTGTGAATCAAACCATTATGAAAATAAGAGGCAGAAGAGAACCACTTACGAGGACCAGTAAGTACCATTGCTTGCAAACGTATTTGTCAGATGATGGCTTCTGAGTGCCAGTAATGGGAACGGAATAGCTTTACTGCAGCTCTTTTTTACATGCTCTTTGGCAGGTATGTGTAACTGAATGATCTCTTTGTTTTTTTCTGAAATACAACAGGCCTCGTTTGTCCTCCGAGCAGGGTAATTTAGTGTTCCATGCTGGCTCCAGCAAAAACATTGAGTTTAAAACGGGACCACTGGGGAAAATAAAGCTCAATGAAGAAGACCTTGCAGAAGTCTTTAGCCAGGTGATGTCGTTACTTTTGCTTAATACGGTTTTGGTTTCACTTCTGCGCATTAATAGGTTAATTGTCTTCAGAATTTGTCCTAGCAAATGCTCGATGTGTTTTTTATGATTGTTGTTTTCTATTATCTACATCGATAGTCCAGTACAAAAGTAAGCTATTGCGGACTTGTAAAGTAATCATGCCAGTACAGAAAATAATTAAAAGATTAAGTTGTGTATGTAACAGAGGTCTATCTATTCAAGGGTACTTTATAACAGTAAAGTTAAGCAAGAATGAAACTTTCCTGAGCTTTTGAAAAAGCAAAGCTTGTTTACATTTGCAAGCTTTTGAAAAAGCCAGGCTTGTTTCACATTATCTCTCTTGTTTAAATTTAGGTGCGAGAAAGTAACGCAGAGATTCAAGAGCTTAAAAAAGCCAGTGGTGCCTCTCAGAACACGTCCCAACAGGTCTCTCTGCTGACCTCCAGGGTAAGCCGTATCTTTGTGTTACCCTCCTCCAGCTTTCCCAATTTTCTGTTCCACAGATTAACATCATTACCTGTTTCATTTTAGTATTTCTAGACCCCAGGGAACAGACATTCCATTCCATTGGTGAAATGAGCTGTAGGGGTTTGCAGTGGAAAGACCTGTGCAGTAGTTTTGTCTCTTCCTTGCTACTAAAGATTTTTCTCCAACAGAAGATTTCGAAACCTTTGTCTGACCTGGTTCAAGTGTCTTCTGTTACCGTGTTGCCACAAGCTCCTCATAGGAAAATATTTTATAACCTAAGAGATCTACCTTTAGGGAATTGTGCTAATACATATCCGTCATATTCCTTGGTTCAGTTTCAACTTGCTGTTTGTGGTTATAGCACACTGAGTTATTGTGAACCTTTCCTTGGCTTTTGGTGTGTTGTCTCAGACCTCCATCCTTCATGTGCACGTGAGCACCTGAATAGTCCAGCTGCAGTATTCATGTTCTCAGTGCTGAGCATCTGAATGGATCTTCACAAGACTGAGTCTTGGCTTGTTGAGGCCAAACTGCAATATATTCAAGCTGTCATTTTCTGAACAGCTGAAACCACCAAAATCCCAGTGAATGGGGCCTGATTTCATAGAATCATAGAATAGTTAGGGTTGGAAAGGACCTTAAGATCATCCAGTTCCAACCCCCCTGCCATGGGCAGGGATTTGAACCTGATTGTCAGGTTGCTGGTTTCACATACCAGCTATTCTCTCAAAAGAAATCATTTTATTTGACTTCCAGCATCCAGCAGGTACCTCTGTGGTCACTCTCATACAAAGCACAATGTATTTGCATTTCTCTTGCAGATTGCGAGTCTTGATAACCAACTTCAAAGCTTAGAGCAGGTAAGTAAATGGGAAGCAAACTAAACATCAAAAAAGAAAAACCCAGCCCCTAGTAAATAAAGTGCTGATTAAATGCAATGATTAAATAGCTAAATTATTTCCTTCCTCTCATGAGTTACTCAGGAAAACCGGTTTTGGTAACAGGAGGTAAAAAAAGCGCCAAGATTTGTGGAGGAGGTGAAATGCCTTCTTACAAAACATAAACTGTGTAGGAGCCTGCATTTTTTTAAAGGGAAAACAGTTGTAGACTCAAGAACAACAATGCGATCCCAAGGACAAGTAAATTCTTCCTTCACTGATCTGTCAAGATGAAGACTGAGAATCCAAACTGGATTTTATATTGTGCTGGGGATAACTAGTTTACAGCTGTCACTTGCTTTTTCGCTGAGCTTGTGATAAGCCACAGCTAGAGCTGGCAATAGAAGCAGTTGTCAGATGAGCTACCCATAGAATCAAAAAGATGAGATATCCCTCCATCTAGTCTCACAGTCTGCTGCTGCTGAAGAGCAGTCTCTATTAATATTTACTTGTTACAGGCCTTTTCTCACCTGAGTGTCTGCAGCCGGTTGTTCTGTGTAAGACCAGTCATATCAGGCATCATTTTGTACAGGCATAAGTGAAACAGCTCAAAACCTTTACAAATCAGCCTTGCTGAAAAGTAAAAAGAAGGGGGAGGAGGACACAAAGATTGAAAAAAAGAGAACAAGTTTGTCTTGGAAATAAATGCTAATAGAATCCCAAATAAGCAGGAACCTCATTTTCTGCTCTTTTCCTGGGATTCAGGCTATCCAGAGGAAAGCCTGCAGTAGTAACCCCTGTGAGAACTCTGGGACCTGCATAAACTCGCTGGATGGTTTCTTTTGCCTCTGTCCCAGCAACTGGCAGGTGAGTCTTTAGCCTCACTCTTTGGATAAAGAGTGTATATTTTAATTGTAAGGATACCTGGCTCAGGGTGATTTTGATGAAGCATAGCATCCTAAGGTTGCTCAGGACAGAGTGAGTTGTACTGAACAGCAAAGTAGCAGTATCACACTCGTTGTTTGGTTGAAGGGCAACACGTTTAACTTCTCATCAATATCAGTATATACCAAAAAAGATGAAGTCCGAACCATCAGGGCAGACCCTGAACTGTTATATGTGGGTGATGGCCCATGAAGTCAGTGATGCTTGGCAGTTCCCACAGCAGGAATTAGCCTTTGGTTTTTGCTGAGCATTGAACTGAACTGCATGCCTTGCTGTTGATCTTTCACAAGGATAGAGAGAGAATGCGGGAAGAGGAGGATATTTATTCAAGCTCAGACAAATAGGACAAATAGGGGTGTAAGTAATCAACCCCATTATGAGTTTTTTAAACCCAAAGACTTTACTGGCAAAGGCTTTAATGATGCTGTTGTATGCACTAGAGATGGAAAAGTTGTACCTTCCTCACAAAGTCTCTCAACTTGAAAGCTGTCCCAGCAAGAACTAGGTCAAAATTGCTTTCAGTCTTAATCAAACAGTCTGAAAGAAAGTTTTCTGAGCCTTTTGCTAGCGAGTTCGAAGGAGGGGGGATGACAGCACTGTGCTGTCCATATGCTTTCTACAAGCATCTGAAATATTTTATCCCCCATCTGACTGATAACCAGGGTCACAGAAACACAGCTGAAAAATAGAGTTTTATTATAACGTATCATAAGGCAAGCTGTGTTGATAGCAGCCCATGGTTTGTGTATCTTTAGAAACTATGTTAAACATTGGCTCCACAGTTTGCTTCATTTCTCAGTTATTTGGAAAATAAACTGGTTTTCCATTTCATCTTAGGGCCTCCTGTGTTCAGTGGATGTTAATGAATGCCAGATTTATGCTGGAACAGCATTAGCCTGCCAGAATGGAGCCACTTGTGTGAACACACCAGGCAGCTACAGGTAACTTTCCAAAACTAGACACAAAAGTCCTATGTAAAATACTCTGCTATTTTTGTACCCAATATCACACCTGCAGCACAAGTTTTAGGAATAAGTCTGTTTAATACCTGTGCACTGTAACCCCTTGCAGTTTGAGAGAATACAAAATCCTTAATACACCGTACACCGTACACCAAACCTGCTGCAGACACAAAAGGCCCCCTGGTGCCTCTGCCTGCTGTGACACAAGAAGAGCAGCAAGAATTAGGTTTATCACAGCAGTGCTGGGGTAGAAGGCTGCAAACTGGAGGCTGGCTCCAGTGACCCATCCCTCTGCTGTAGGTGTAGATGCTTTAATAGATTTGCTGGGCTATAAATGGGGCGGTGAGATGTTGCATGTTGGTCTGTAATTAGCACTCGTCAACATGCCCACCTAGCACAGCCACATTATCTGTTAGCTCCTACTCCTTGAGACTAAAGAGTATGAGGAAATGAAGGAGGTGAACAGTTTTGGCCCAGAAAAGGCTTTCTGTTGTTGGAAGTCTCCTGAATAGATCCATACCCTTGGTCACTGGCATTCCCAGCAGACTGCATAACCCTGAGAAATGCCTTCACTCCTCCAGAAATGCAGGCATTGCTGAGACTGCAGCAGAGCAAGCAACACACAATGCTGCCAGGGTGAAAGGGAGGAGGAATGCTGTGTGCAGCTGGCTGGACAGAAGGGTGCCTGGGCTGCCTGTGCACGGGCCCCATAGGCATGAGGTCCCTGAAGCATATCCTCTGGCTGTGCTCAGCTCCTTAGGAAACACGCTCTTGTTTACAGGACAGGCCAGCCTGAATGTTCTGTATCTTATTTGCCAAAACATCAAATAATCTGGTAAATAACTAACTTTCAGATATAATACAAAGCTATCCCTGTGCAATGGGAACAAGCAGGCTGGAGAGTGTGCCACAGCTTTCTGCAAGGGGTTTTGACTCCTGCTTCAGCATGAAAATCTTAGCCCCCACAAATATTTGCCTGGCATCACACAGGGTTACAGTGCTTTGTCAGCTCTTGGACGAGCCTCATGCAAAGGAGGTTCTCCTGCAGTGCTCCTCACACTTCAGCGTTAGCACAGAGCCTGCTGAGGTGTCATTGGTATGTGATCCTTCCTGTCAGCTTTTCTTTGGTTTTAAAGGATTGCCTGCAGCTGTCCCCAGCACTGACATTTGCCAAGGAAACTACATGCAAAGCAGCCTGCCTTTAGCTATTGTTTCTTACTGAGCTCAGGGGTGTGAGCTCAGGTGTGTGACTAAATTAAGGTTTGTGAGGGCAAACCCTCTGCCTTTCTCACAAGTGTGGTCATTGTGTTAATACAGTCATGACTCCCGTAAGCTTTTTTCCCAATGTAATCCTTGTCCTCCTTGGTACTTGCTGAATCAGTGCCTCCTGAAATGAGCAAAGACCTCTTCATCAGTCATCCAAATCTTAATATTGCACCCTCAGGATTATTGATTGGTCCTTTCCCCAGTCCCACTGTACTGTCTTCACAGTCTCCTTTCACAGTCTCCCTTCACAGTCTCCCGTACTTATTTCTGAGTACTCCCCAGATGCTAAATCCCAACCCAGGTACAAGGTGACGCAGCTCTTTCCAACAACTGTGAGAACATTGTTGCTAAATTTTCGGGGATCCAGCAACCCAGGTATCCCCACTCCTGCTGTAGTGTAGTTACATTCACCAGTGTGAGGAAGGAAAAGGATGATATTTAACTTCTCATCAGATAACGCCAGGGGAAGGGCAGTTCTGGATTAGGTACTGTGAAATGGAGCATAATGCAGTCTTCACTCCCTCTTCGGATTCTTCACCTGCATGCTTCAAGCTGTAATGCAGGAAAGCATTGAAGTATGAAGAAAAAGAACAGGTATCCAAGAAATGCCTTCCTGAAAAAGGAAGACATTTAAGGAGACATTGCATCAGTTGGGTGAAAGGCTGTGAGAGTCCCCAAGTCTATCACATTTTTGTGTCAGAATCCAAATAACAGGGGCCTCATCACAACGTGCTGTCAGCGATGGGAAAGAACCGGAGCAGTGCAAAGCAGCAGTGCACCTCAATCTGGCTGAAGCTCCTTGCAGGGTGACTTACTTCTTCAAGCTGTTCTCTGAGCAACTTCAGAGGGGTAGCAGGTTAATCTTTGCCAAACCAGGCAGGAGACGGTGCCATTGTCCTCCTCCTTTGGAGCCAGTCAGATTGCCTTGATGTGTCCTTTGGAGTTGAACATGAAGCTCTGAATGTACTTTGAACATACAAAGGTGATCTGGTTCCCTGACCTGTTGCCTCTGTGCTTGCCCAGGTTGAACTACTGCACTGGCAACATGATGTTGGTCTATCTGGCATCTCTTAAATAATGAACATGCTGTCTCACAGTACTGCAGACTGCAGTTAAGCATTAAGCTGTTGTGGGTTTTTGAAACCTAAGTTTATGTGGGTTTCTTGTCCTGGGTGCAATGTTTAGTTACCTGCAATTGCTTTATCAAACTGGTGTTTCAGCTGAGCATGTGACACTGGCAGGGACAGTAGCAGCTTATTAAGATATTGCTCCAAGGTCTAGATCAGGTGCACTCAAATAGCTTGTATTCAAATTCTGCAGATAAATGCTTTTATGGGATATTTTTCCTTAGCTGGCTTAAAAGCGATCCAAGAAGGGTGTTTACCTGCCGTAAATCTGTGTGAGAAGCAGACATCAGCAGATGGTGCAGCGTATAACTTGCATCCAAATAAGTGTCTCACTGTCGTTTTAATGAAAAGCTGGTGAACTGGTAGGAGGCTTCCTGTAGGTTTGTGTCCCTTTCAGTTGTATTTCAGAGACTCAGATTTGGTCTGTCTGAAAATAAAGGGCCACAGAAAAGAGAAACGTTTACCTGATGGCATAGAAGTTCCCAATTTCAGTTCCACCTCATATGTACAGTGCTGTGTCTAAAGTATGCCCCTATAAATGACAACATGATTTGCAAACCAGATCGCCCCAGTAGAATGCCTCCCTTCAGCCCACTACTTTGTTCTTCCCACCCCATGAGCCCCAAATGCTTCATCCTGCCCACCATGCTTGCCTGAGAGCTGGGCTACTGCTGAAACAGGAGCTGCCACATGTTGAGGTGTGGGTGTGAAGGTACCCCGCTCCCTGGGACAGCCCAGACATGGCATTTCTGCCTATTGCTAGGGGTAAAGGGTTAGGCATTTGGCACCATACGGGTGTCATAAACTGAAGCACAAAGTTTAGGTGCTGTCTGACTGAAGTGGGGATTTCCAGGCTCATAGTCTGTTGAAAGCTCATGTTAGATGTTTCTAAAGATTGTGGAATCACCCCTAGGATTGGACAGTCATGGATATGCACAAGTCCCATGTGATTCTTGAGTCTCTGCTGAGCAGGAGCCCTGCTTCTGTGCACAGTTATTAGTGGGACTGTCAGTATAGCTCAACAGACAGATTTCATAAGGAATACCACATAAATGGAAGAGTGGGGAACGGTCTCTTACTATGGCAATATATGACCTTTAACAGCTATATGAAGACTGCATTTTGATTTTTCTGTCTGCTTTTGCCATTAGCTGCTCCTGTACTCCAGAAACCTATGGGCCTCACTGTGCCTCGAAGTTTGATGACTGCCAGGGAGACTCTGAGACACTCTGTGGGCATGGCATCTGCATAGATGCAGACAGGGATCAGCCCAACAAGGTAAGGAACAACGTATAAGTCTCTTTTTACAGCACAGCATGAATAAACTAATGCTGAGCACCACGGAACTGTGTAGCACATACTGCTGCTGAAAACCAGCAAGAAATGCCACTGTACAGCATAACCTAACCTCTCTGTTGCCCCAAGGACAGCAGAAAGAGTTGAAAATGCCTTGTGTCTTGTTAGAGATACTTGTCACAGTATCAGACAGATCTACTACAGTCGTAAGGAGCTTGGGAATATAATTTGAATAAGTTAAAATCTTATTTGAAGCATAATATCTTTACTGGTCATTATTTGAGGCTTTCTAAGTTGATAGAATATTTTATTACTTAAATGATTAAGAAGGACAGACATAATGAATCTTGTTTTTCCTGGGAAAAGCCATACCTGTGAAACACTGTCTGTGGCCTGGGAGCTGCCAGGGCTGCATAGCAGCTGCATGGCTGCTGCTCATCGTCGGTGCTCCTCACTGTCAGCTGGACTTGACCCCAAATTCCAGGCCCAAGCTCTCCAAGTGTCTGCACTGAGTGGATGATAGCATACGCTTGAATGGTCTTCTGGAGCAAGCCAGCTCGTTCTTTTAGGGACAGAATCTGAGTACAGGATGTTCACTCCAAAGGGACATATGGAACATGCCAGCTTTGGCTCTTTCCACTCAGAGCAGCCCTCCAAAACTACCCTGCCAAGCCTTTTCTTCTTAACACTCCTATACACCCAAGCACCTTTCCAGACACATCACGTATTCTTTGTGCTGTGCTATAAAATAACTTCTTTGGTCAATTTGTTAAAGTGTTCACAGCTCATCACTTGTTTTGTGCCCATTTTTTGTGTAAGAAGGTTTTCAAAAGGGTTCAGTGTTGGCTTAGCAGTGTCTGCTCCTGTGACAGTCGACAATAAAGCTCCCATTAGCTTTAATTGGACCAAAGCAAGATAAATGCTGAAATCTGGCCATTAGTACAATTTACTGGAGAGAAAACTCTTTTCCTCAAATAAAAACGTGTATTTGAAATTGAATGTCAGTGCTGCGCACTGCACAGAATACTGAACAGTTTTCCTTAAAGAAAACAGACGAGCTGATTTCAGGTTGCTTACACTGATCTGTTTACCCTGGTTAAAAAGCAAGTTGATGACTTTTAATTATGTTTATGTACAGTTCATAATTGCTGTTCATTTTCTCTGGGAGCTTTGGGGTAAATTGCAGGTTTCTTTTATGAACATAGTGAATGAGCCTGTTGTTGCTTCTGTAATCTAAATAGATAAATTCAGAGGAAGAAATAGACTGAGAAAACTACCAAAGCAACCTGTAAAAGAGAATGTGCAAAACATGTAATGCTCTGAAAGCTTTCCTGGTATAGTTTAAAGGACATTTTATAAATTGAATTCCTCCTGCCTTTTCCTCGTCTGTTCTAACTGTATAATGTTATGTAAATCTAATGTAATCTATGTAAATCTATGTTATCTAAATATGTAATGTGATGTTTACTGTGGCAGCCCAAGTACCACTGTATCTGTGACACTGGCTGGATGTCCCCTCCTGGCAGCCCTGCCTGCAGTGCTGATATAGATGAATGCAGCCTCCCTAATCCACCGTGTTCGCAGAATCCACTTGTGCAGTGCCACAACACACCAGGCTCCTACTCCTGTGGTCCCTGCCCCACAGGTATCATGTCCTTTCATGCTCTCAGGTGTGTAGGGGGTGGCTGTAGGGAGTACTGCCTCTATGTCATGAGCACAAACACAGGATCCAGATGATAGTATCTCCATGAAATGTTTTGGTCTGTATTCTAAAGAATAAATGTCTGTAGGTTGTGTCTTATCTAGGTAACACAGGCAGTCTATTCTAATGTATGATTTATCCCATCCTAAACTAAGCATATAAATAGGTCTGGTGTACCCTCATGGGCAGAGGTACCTTCATGTTCATCATGTCCTATTGCCTTCATGCAATATGTCCGCAGTACTTTTATATCCTTATGCTCACTGCCTTAAGGCAATATAAAAATCTAATTGTCCCCTCAAGCCATACAACCTGTGATTCCTCTTCCTGAGTTGGGTAGGTGGTGGGTATAGGAGGAGTATTTGAAGCATTTAACCAGAGTTACGATAAAGCTTTGCTGCAAATTGTACATGTGTGCACTAGACCAGAACAGTCTCCTCTTCAGGTTAAAGTGTGGAATATCCAGGGTACATTAAAACCAAAACATTCCTGCAAGCACATCTCCACCCTGTTGTGTTTGTGACCTATTTTTCAGGCCAGTATTAATTTTCATCAGTTGCGAGAAGGACGGGTCTCCTCTTGTGTTAGTGAAGTGTCAAAAGTCATAGTTTTATGCTCTTTGAAAAGGTCTGGTGAAAGCAGAAAATGAAAAGGCCATGCATTTTCTATTTTAACGTCTTTCCTGTGCTGCTTCTTAGGCTGGCAAGGAAATGGCTACAGTTGCCAAGACATTGATGAATGTGAAAATAGTAACGGAGGTTGCTCAACAGCACCGATGGTTCAATGTGTCAACACAATGGGATCCTTCCACTGTGGGGTCTGTCCACCAGGTAAAATGGATTTTTTTTTTGGCTGATAAAACTATAGAAAGGCCTAAAAGATGAAGATTCAACACATTTGAGCTTGTCTTATGATAGAGTTTAGAAGCTGAAGATTGATGTTACGTAGAGAAGTATCACATACACAAAGCAACACTGTAATATAGAATGCAGAATACAAGTATATTCAGACTGTTTCAGCTATTAATGAAATTTTGTAGGGTATATCTCTAACAATGATCCCCTGAAATGCATTTCTTTTGTACTAGGTAGCCCTTTTCTCTGTGAGCCTTCATTTGATGAAGTACTTCCTTTGTAAGATTATTAATGGGAAACAAAGATTGCATAGCTATGATAGTAATTTTGTTGTCTGTATTAATTGAAAGGGTATCCTGTGTGCCATAAATCAGCCTTATTGTCTGTCTTAAAAAAAAATTGATAATTCACACTCTGAATGCTGTCTAGGAAGGTAGTATGTCTGTTACAGTATAAGTAATGCAGTGGAAGTCATGATTTACATCTTTATGATATGTAGTTTATGATTGAAAATGTTTTATGAAATGCATGCTACCAACGCTAGAGAGACTAGCAGGAAAAAGCTTTCTAATTGACCTTTCAATTGCTATTAGAATGGCAGTTGACTGCAGGTAGTGAAGACTTAGTTACTGGGTGCTGCAGGGTTATCACCATGCTAGAAATGTGGCCTTGGATAAGTTTTGATGTGGTGCAGTGAATCTCATCTCTGGCAATGCAGTCTGTGCTCCAGTGCTTTGTTCCTGTGGGGTCTCCCAGGAGGAGCTGTGTGTTGTGTTTGAGACCCAAGGGCAGCTCTGATGCGCAGTGGGAAGCCTGGAGGTAGTCGTGGTTGGCAGATGCATAGGGAGGGCAGCACATGGTGTCTGAAAGAGCAGAGCTTCTATGGACTCGCTGAACTCACCTGTGTTAGTCTAGCACTAATACAACTTTTTTCTAAAATCATGGGAGGATTTAGTTGCAATCAGAATCCATCCCTGCAATGGAGGAAAACCAGGTTTTACTTCAGTGGCTATCTCAAACTTTTTAGCTGCAGAAGACTATGATTTTACACCACAAATTAGTCTTTTGCTCACCAGATGATTTGCTTTGATGTCGATTCTCTTAGAGCACAGTTTGTTACAGACTAACTGTTATTTACTTCCGAACAGGTTACGAGGGAGATGGACAAACATGCACGCAGGTTGATATCTGCTCAATAAATAATGGAGGGTGCCATCCTTTGGCTACTTGTACATTAGGTCCAGGTACGATGCTCTCTTACGGACTGTAAGTAATACCGATGTGAACCCCAAGGAGGGTTTGGTTTGGCTGAATCCACTTTGTAGCAACATATTTAGCTTGCAGCCCCTTCTCCACAGTCAGTTTTGCCTCATCAAAAGGAGTTTACAGGCAGGTTAGCTAAAGGCAGCAGGCCTTTTAACCAACACCGACAGAAACAGATAGGCTCCATCAAAGAGCAGGTTTAATCATAAAAATGTAGAGACCTTCTCCTTATCTCTTTGATGGGGTATTCCAATTTCAGCTGCTTTTACTATTCTCCTTTCTATTAATATCCTTTGACTACTCCCAACACTTCCCACGAAGTTGACCTTGGACTCTCAGGTGCCCACAGTAAAGCAATGCTAAGGTATTTCCATGGTCAAACTGGACAGTGACCAGGGAATGTGTCAAAAGGAAAAATAAGTTAGAATTATATAAAAACTCTGCTTCAAAAATGTCAAGGACCTTTACTGTCACTGGTATTGTCGTTGTAACAGGAACTGAATTACTTTCTGTATCTTGTCTTATTTCCCAAGGGTCAATACCATTTTGTTCCTGCACATCTGGGTACACTGGAAGTGGATATGGGCCGAACGGGTGCTCTCCTCTCAGTAATGTCTGCCAGCTGCAAAACCCTTGTGCAAATGGACAGTGCTTGGTAAGTGCTTGGCTCTTCACTATTACTGACAATGTTATGTAGTTCTAACCAGCAACAACAGGGAGCCTGGTGAAACTGAAAGCTGAGTGCACACTTACTAAATGTAAGGAGGCAAAGTCAGCGGGGAGTAGGAGATCAGCAGATAAACCTGAGGAAAACAAAGTGAGTTTCAGGGCACACAAGTAATTTCTTTGTGTTTGAAGTAGATGCAGCAATCTTGGCACTAACAACCTGAAAGATTGTGGCTGGTACCCCAAGCTAGTGATGGGATGCTGGTGCTGGTAGGGGAGAACTGATGAATGGCAGTCCCCTGTGGGACAGGGAAGTAATTTACCACCTTGTATCACAGAGGAGTTACTCATGACAACAAAACCAATACCTCTGTTGACCTCAGACTGTCAATATCCAGTACAGTTAGTTATGTGTGCCTAGGCTGATGTTGTGAGAGCCCCCCTGGAGTCTCAGGCTGTATATATGGATATTGGAAGGATACTTCATGGGGATTGGTTGTACTCCAGCTGGTAGCCAAATGTTTTGGACCTTAACCGACTGGTGGTGTGAATTCATTCTCATGCACAGCAACCATTTAGTTTGTCCATATGGACACTGTGAAGGCCTTTTGGCTACCTCAGCAATGTGTGCTGTGCTCAGGAAAGTCCGTGCTGCAGACCTAGGGATTTTGATAATTCTGTTGTGGAGGATATTTATGATGGTGATTTTGGAGAAATGTTCACAGCTGATCTAATCTAATCTACTTTTTCTGACTATTTAGAAACTATT
Source organism: Coracopsis vasa (assembly GCA_026283785.1). NCBI lineage: Eukaryota > Metazoa > Chordata > Aves > Psittaciformes > Psittacidae > Coracopsis > Coracopsis vasa. The sequence goes on along the minus strand of JANHGB010028672.1, from coordinate 1,788 downwards.
TATTTTAGTCAGCCTATTAAAAAACATTACGTCTTACCCTAAATATATCCTAACATACAACTGTAGGCAGTGATGGCTACAAACTACTCCATAAAGATAACAATGCAGTCAGATACTTCAGTAATGGGACTACAAGAACCTATAAAATGGAGAAACAGCAGAGCTATATTTGGCCAGTGTAATGACAGATGAAATGTAACATTCATTAAATATCAGAAAACACATTTTCACCTTCTAAAGCAGCATTCAGAGTGCTAAATACACATCAAAATCCTCTTCCATCATGTTGAAAATCTCTGTTCAGAACACAAAGGACATGAACAGAGAATGCAGAAGGAAATAGAGAATATAGAACATTGGTTGTATGTCATCAAAGATGGGATTGTTAGCATGTTCCTTGGAATACCTAGTTCTTTACTTGTAAAAATGTGTCTGTAAAACAAAAAGTGTAAAGGAAGAGGAGATGCAAAATTAAAACAGTTAAATATACAGAAAGACCTGATTATAAGGAAAAGTAGTGAAGGTTGAGACAAAGAAATGGAAAAGAGACATGCAGAATAAAGAATAATGCAGAGAAGGGAATAAAATTGTTTCCATTGAGTATCTCTCAGGGTGAAAATGAAAGTTAACAGCCCACATAACTGCAGTGCAGACTTTCCAGAAAACAGGCTTGAGATAAATGTCTTATAAACCACTGTTATCTTGACTTGCTATTTATAAGGTTTAGATAATATGATTGACTTGTTTCTAGGGTGATTGTTTCAATGCCAAGCAAACAGTTCTCTGAATGGCTAAATAAATACAGATTTTGGCTTTTTAGAAAGTAATTTGAAAGATCCCTGCAAAGAAATAACTTAATAGAAAAAGAAAGAGCTAGATAATCTGATTTAGCTTTAGGTTTATTTGGCACTCACCAGTGACTATCAAGGCCATTAAATTCCAAAGGTTTTATTTCTTTGCTCTGATATCTCCACATAAAGTAAGTGTAAATACCAATCTTTCTGCCAACTATATTGATTCCTTTAGGTGATTCATTCTCATCGAGTTTACTGCATTTGATTATATCTGTAGGCAATGATCTCTGGGTATTTCTGCCTGTGTAACGTGGGCTGGACAGGCCCTAACTGTACAGAGAACATTGACGAATGCATTAGCAACCCATGCCAGAATGGGGGGACCTGCACCGATGAGGTCAATGGCTACTCCTGCGAGTGCACCAGTGCCTGGACAGGACCACAGTGCCAGACTGCCCAACAAGGTACAGTCAGAACTTCCTACCCAGGAGAAATGGGCCACTGGACTGCAGAAAGTAGATGCTTGGTATATATGATTAATATGTGAATAAGAACCAAGTTATGATGGAAAAAATCCCAGCCCTCTTCTCAGTGGATTACAGGTCCCAAGCCAAAGTTCCTTGATGTTAGAGTTTTCCATGAGTTTTGTTTATAGCTGCTTTGTTTAACAATAGGAGTGTAACAATTGTTCTGCAGGCCCACTGGCCTTGAGTAGATGTCAGATATACTAGAATCAAATCTTTGTTCCTGAGAAAGTGGTCTGGTAAGCTGGTTGAGAAAGAAGATCATAGACCTCATAGCAGCCTTCCAGTATCTGAAGGGGGGCTATAAGGATGCTGGGGAGGGACTCTTCATTAATGACTGTAGTGATGGTACAAGGGGTAACGGGTTCAAAGTTAAACAGGATAAGTTTAGATTGGATATAAGGAAGAAATTCTTTACTGTGAGGGTGGTGAGGCACTGGAATGGGTTGCCCAAGGAAATTGTGAATGCT
>JANHGB010028670.1:0-30716 GCA_026283785.1 Coracopsis vasa | reverse complement strand
AAGTCAAAATTAATCTGAAAGCACAGCACAGAATCTGAATGCCTATGAAAACATAATGTCTTAACGTTAAAATAAAAAGCAGACTTGGATTTGGAAGTGCGTGTTAATTGTGCTGTGTGAGACTTTCTCTGGTAAGAAACCGATTTCTGCTTGGCCAGGATCGATGACAACGATGGGGAGTTTCTCTTGATAGAAGCAGCTGATTTTCTCCCAGAGTGGCTGAATCCTGAGAACAGTGACAACAGGGTGAGTAAAACTTACGTACCTGTTGCCAAGTGGCTCACGATGGGTCTTTACCCGTTGGAGTTTTCTCTTGCACCTCTATGTAGCCAAGTGGTCTGACTGCCACTGAAAATCCAGACTGCCGTCTATCCCTTAGTAGTGAAGAAACTTCTGGCCAAGGCTCAAGACTTGTTTTAATTAACAACATAAGGGTTTTTTTCAGCGCAGTCTGTTTTTATTCTGGTTTTAATGAGCTTTATGCTTGCTGTGGATGTTGAACGAGAGACCTAACCACTGGAAATCTCTGATACTTGATTTATCTGTGTGCTCTTGTAGAATGCTGTATAGAGTGAGTGAGAAACTGCTGTAGGGATACCTGCAAATTCTTGCAGATATCAGGTTGTTCTTCTAGAATTGGTTTGTTGATGGAAGAAAGAAAGAGAAATTTCTTATACTAATACATTTTTATGTTAACAGCAAATGTTTATATGGAGACTGCAGACCTGCCTGCTAGGCTGTGAATCTGTGTTGTCCAGCTGGATCTGACTCTATTAATTAATTCTTTAATTAATTATGACTCTGCATAATTAATTCTTTAAGAGTTGTCCCATAATGAAGAGCTGACTGAACTTTTTAAAACTTGTTACTCATGGTGGCAGATACAAAGGCAGTGAAGCTGTCATGCTATTGATTGATCTGTAAAATCAGTGAGTTTGACCAGCTTTCCATTTTCTAAGTTACTCGAGTGCAAGGAAGGCTTGGATAAGACAGGAACTATGAGATGTATTTGGCAGTGTAGTACAAACCTACAGTACTGCACTGAGGAGCACTCTTAGATCCACCTGAACTTTCTAGCTCTGCTATAGCCACTTGGTTTTTTTCTACCATATTCTTGAATGCTCAGGCATGAGGTTTTGCTGCCCTCAGAGTAGGGAATGCTGGAGTGTGGGGAGACAGACTGACTCTGGCAGAACTCCATGAGTGGACTCCTTCACCCAGAGGTTGCAGACAGATCACCTTGCTGTGGATGATTGCTAGAAGCTATGTCACTGAGTTTCTTGGCAATGGATTTTAATGGGAAGAACTTAATTTTTCATGAGCAAAGATTTTGTATTTTTTTGTGTTTTTTCCTGCCAGAAGACTCTTGAAAGAAAAGGGGTGGAACACAAAGCAAAAATGAGTTGCAGGCCTGTAGCTGGACTATCAGGACCATATTTTCCTTCCACTTAATGGAATGGGCAGAGTAAGGGAGTTGACAATGTTACATTCAGTTTTTGGGATCAGGATCCAACAGTGTTCATATGTAGCTCCTGAAATAATAAAATGTGTTGTGTTTAAACAGTTGCATTCATATATTAAATTAATTTCTCCATTGCTTAGTGTGTGATTGTTCTTACCCTATCTGATGAGTGTTACTATCTGCCAGGTGTTCTTTTACAAAGGAGAGCTGCACATCATTCCACTGTCAGAGAGTCAGGAGAAGGAACACAACCCATCTGCTGCCAATCTGACAATCTCTCAGGCATTAACACTTTTATCCAACCATTCGGAGGAGTTCCTGGCTGCAGAACCCATTAGAACAGCAGTGTGTAAACGCATCAGTGGGTATGTGGGTGTTTTATTTTGGTCTTCTGCAACAGTAAGTTTTGATTCTGGGCTGTCTAGCATACTTTCTTGTGTTAAATATTTTTCTGTTAGATGTGATAAAGTTGCTTCCTTTTCAGAAGCCACCAGCTGGAGTTTTTTTGGTGGCATTCTTCTAAAGAGGGGGACCACTGTCATGTAGACTATGCAGTGGTCTGGGGGCTTTGAAAGTGGTTCACTGCTATGGCACCACACCTGACAATGACAAGAGTTATTTCTCCTTCACATCATTCTTGTACTGAATAATCTGAAAAGTTCTGTGAGCCTTTAGGGGCCTTTGCAGCAGGAGGGAGGAGGATTGCAAATTAAAATGTAGAGCCAGCACACTTTTCAGAGCGTCAGCTTGTCACAGTTGTGTTCAGCATTGTATGTTATTTTTTGCAAGGATTTGGCAGTGTGAGCCAGGTGACTTCTACACTCAATGTAAGGAAGGGTATAGATGGACATGTAGTCAAGTTCACAGTGATTCATTTTACTGCTGTGAGAATTAAATTTAATTAGATATTTATATTTGTGTATATATATGTACAAGCAGACATTCCAGGCGTTAGGTTGGCTGAGCTTTAAATTTAGTTTAGAATGATATTCTGGCACTTGGCCCATAATACAGATTAATATTAAGGCGAAAAAGGGAATAATAATTAATAAAGGAGTGGTTTGAGTTTGCAGTACGCTTACTACACTGTGTTGTTATTGTATGATACAGGTATCCTGAGAAAATTCAGGCCTCGTTTCACCAAGCCCACTGCTACCTTCCAGCAGGCATTGTGGCAGTGCTGAGGCAGCGCCCTTCCTTGGTGGCAGCAGCAGTCCAGGCCTTTTACCTGAGAGATCCTGTGGATTTACGAGCATGTCGCTCTTTTAAGACTTTCCGTCCAGAGGAGCGTGTGATGACCATAGTAAGTGATCCTTCTAATGCAACTTGTCATTTAATTAGGTTCTGTAGGTGACAGAAGTTCTGTGGTCAAGTGATATAAATATGTAAATTTAATTTTTAAAATAGCGCATTTTCTGATTTTTTTTCTTTTGAGGCTAAACCTGGATTTCTAGTTCATGATGCTAACAGCTTTTCTGCCTTCAGATTGACATGGCTAATCATGAGATAAGTGTTTCTGAAATCAGAGGTTACTGCTAGTAGTTCCTGTGCTGAGATGCGTGCTAAGTAAATTGACCTAGTTCTGTGATCAGAGCAATTTGACAGCACTGCCAGCCAACACAGGGAGTTGCTCCTGCTGCCCCTAGCTGTTTGTTCTGAGGCTTTTCACTTTCTCAGCTGTGCTTACACAGCTTTGTGAAAGCTATTTTATGAAGTACTTTATGAGCATTGTCCAGACAGTGTCATATCTGATAAGTTTGGATTGCAGAGTAATACCCCTAGACTCCTGAAAATAAGAGTTACAGTCAAATTCTAGACTTCTAGACTGTTGAAATCTCAGCTTTGGTTTTGTCAATTTAGGACAGTACTTACCTTTTAAAAAATATACTTTGTTGGCATGAATACTGAGGCATTTTTCTGATGTATTTAGACTGCATGAAGTCTATTCAGATATGTCAACTTCGAATATACTTTGTGAGATCTGAAAAGCAACAATCTTAGGTGAATGCATCTAAGATGTATTTTGACTACAACCTCAGGTATCGTCTGTAATATGGGTGCTCTAAAGCAAAATTAGATTAGAGTGATGGGAAGCTGATGCTTGTACACAACATAGTTACACTGCAGTGAGTGTTTTTCCTTTGTTCTGGCTTTTTCAGGTTACCTTCACAAAGTGTTTATATGCACAACTGGTGCAGCAGAAGTTTGTTCCAGATAGACGCAGTGGATACACACTGCCCCTCCCATCTCACCCTCAATTCAAAGCCTATGAACTGGGCATGAAACTGGTAATTATTTTTTCATGTGTTTTGTGCTTAGTGTTTAGTTTGCTTGTTTACCTATGCCTAAGAAATGACTCGTTGCTTGTATGTTGACTGCTTATACAGAAAAATGTGAGCAAATTCACAGCTACCATTTTTCTGGAAGTACAGAATCATAGGAGTTTTCTTTTATAGAATAGAGCACTCTTATGCTTCCATAGATTATAAATACAGGTAAAGCCTTCATGCGTATGTAAGAAGTAGCTTGTGCACTATAAATCTGTTTTCTATGTTGCTTTGCCATGTAGAGAAACTTTGCAAAATTAAAATGGTCCATTATTGCTGCAGAAAGACAGATTCCAACTTCCAAAACAAATACTACTACCTGACATGGAATTGGGATTGGCATCTGCTTCTCAAAATGTCAGCATCAGGAATGTAACAATAGTCAGGTTTTCATGCAGTCATTTAAAGGTGCACTTAAATTTGTCACATCTTGAGAACCTTTTTTTGCATCTCTTATGCAGGCTCATGGCTTTGAAATTTTGTGCTCCAAGTGCAATAAAGTATCTCCTGATTCCAAGAGAAATGTGTTGAGTGGTCCTCTGTGGGAGCGATTCCTCAGCAGCCTCAAGGAGAAAAATTATTTCAAGGTGAAGTTGTGTGTGTCTTTTAAACATTCTGGGAAAAACATGGTTTAGCTTTTGAGCTTGTGTTAGTAGTTACAGCAGGTAAAGAAATCTAATGCTTCTATGGAAAATGAATTAATGACTTTAACAGAGATATGTGCAGCTTGTTCCCCTTTGAAATTAATTAATTTCTTTTTGAAATAAGGAAAAAGCAGGATTTGGGGATGGATTTGTGCATCTAAAGAAGGGGTAGATATTTGAATAAAGGAAACCCCACAGTATGGTTGTCTGTCATTATAAATATTTTTACTGTTCTACCTCTAGAATTAAATACTCTTAAAGGTCTATACTTAACATCCATAGTCCCATCTGGGAGCTTGTAAGTGTATTTTTTTGTTCATGGTTGGTTTTTTTTGTTTGGTTTAAAGATGCCTTTGACTACATGTTTAACATCTATAAATTGAACATAAATTGACTACTTATTTGAAGGTTATAAAATTTGACAATTCTATTGGCATGTTTATGTTAATATCTTTTAAGTATAGGAAAAGAGCAATATTCTTACAGTACTGCAATGCCAGTTCTGTGGGTAATTCCTAAACAACAACAGATTTATTCACAATTCCTGTACAGTTGTAACATGGGCATGGTAAATCTGCCCTCCTATGGGAATCGTAGTAGTCTTTGATTGGTTTTAGGGTATACGATATGATATTGCAGCATAAGACTTCAGTTCATATTTGACTGCGAAAATACTTTATGCACATTCCCTATATTCTGTTCCAAGTATACATGGCAAAGCTGTATTACTTGTTTGATTTTCTCAGCACTAAATTTCTGTGTGACAAATTGTCATTGTTATGAAGGTTCCTTGTGAAAAGGAAGGGGAGGGAGAATTTTTTGGATTCATACTTTGACTTGCATTAAACAGGGACAAATGGAAGGATCTGCTAAGTACTCAGAACTGTTGCATATGGCAGAAGATTACTTCCAGCAATCTGTTACCAAGCCAGAAAGGTAAGAGCTACTTGAAAATCATGAGTAATCATACACAAGTACTTTTTTAATATGCATTACAAATAGCCTGAACTCTTTTCTTCATTGCACACTTAACATGTGTTTAGGGCATATGGATATTAGTTCCTTTATAATACTCTCTACTAGTAGAAGTTGTTGCTTGAGTAACTATTTATCTTGGTTTTGTAAAATGCTAAGCTATTCCAAGTAGGTTAAGAAGTGACTGAAAAGCATCATTTGGTTGGTTGGCTATAGAAAGTGTTTAAAAGTTTCATTTAAAAGCAATCCCAGTGAATAATAAGTATGGAGTAATCTGTCTCTTTTACTCAAGACGGGTAGCTGGCTGTACATTCCTCCAAAAGATCAAATCCAAAAAATAATTCATTACAAAAATATCTGAGGGTTTGCCAGCTCGTAATATCTTGACTGTTAGTTGCTTGAATTTCCAGTCTGTGCTGTTTGGCAATCCTAATGTTTAGCAAGATAAAATAAATACAAAGAACAAGGGAAACATAAGAAATAGGCTTTGGAACCATCAACAGTGACTTATAGTAATTTACTATGTCTTGTTTTGGCTAATACTATTTGTACACTATTCTGGTACTTCCCACAAATTCACTTATCTTTTGATGTATTTGCAGAGAAGGAATAATGGGGAATTTGAGTATGTGATGCCGTTGGCACTGTAATGCTAGTAAAAATCCATTTTGGTAAACTGATTTTTTTTTTCTTCTAGCTGTGTTGAAGTGAGCCCAGGTGATGAAATCCTGACATTGCTACACACAACAGCCATTGATTTGAAGGAATTGGAGAGAGAAGCAGCTTGTCTTCCTCCAGAGGATGGTGAGCAGAATGGGGGTAGGACTATTCCAGTCACAAATGATTATTTGGAGGGGGAGAGGGTGGATGTTCACAGTGGTGTACCAGTCTTTGTATCTACTTAGTTTGTCTCCTATCCTGTGACTGCTACCCATGGCCTGTCATTTAAGATTGAGGCAACCATTTCATTGTGTAAGCCACAAATCTTGGAGTTATGAATTGGCAAGATACATAATCCAGTTTCTGGTTTGATACCACTAGTTCAGTAACACCATGCACACTTACACCAGACCAAGTACTTTGTGTCAACTGTCTAACACACGGAAAGTATTTAAACATTTTATAATAATAAGCCAATTCCAATATTGACAATACAAAGTTAATTACTGTCTTGTCTACTCTGATGGCCAGTGTAAGGCCAGGATAAACTTTCCATAACAGATTACTTTTTCAGTCATTTGACAGAAATGTAGTTGTTGCCAGTGTGCTGTACAGGTCACATCTACATGTCTGAATGATGCACACAAATCCACATTTAGTATTAATGATCGTAGCTGAAGTGTGACTAGAACAAGATCTGCTAGTTTAAGCTGCATGTAAAATGGAGTTTAAAAGAAGTAAAATGAAATCTGAACTCTCTTCTGCTCAGCCTCTTACTGCCTTGTACCCTGTGTTATCTGGTATCATTGTGAAAATGTAGTAGTGCAGAAATAAGCTATCAAATGTTAGCAGTACTTTCAACTACCTGGGTTGCGCTTTGTGGGTTAACAGACTTGTGCAGAATATCATATAATGGCCTGTTTTCTTTCAGATGACAGCTGGCTGGAGCTTACACCAGATGATCTAGATCAGATGCTGAAGGAGGCAGGAAGTGAGTCCCTTCAGTCCTCTAATGAGGAAGAGCAGAAATATGACTTGGAAACAGTTGCTGAAAGTATGAAGGCTTTTGTATCCAAAGTCTCAACACATGAAGGAGCAGAAGTGCCATGGTAGTAGTATTTTTAAGTTTGGTGTCTGGTGTAGAATGTGTTTGCATTCTGCTGCAGCTTTTTTGTTGATTCTGTAATGCAGAGAATTCTACTTGGCAGAGGCCTGAAACAAACCCATGTTAGTAGTGAATATATAGTTGCTTTTAAACCAACTTGATGATCACTCAGACACTGGTACAGGTAAAAATGCTGGAAGTTGTGCTATTTCACCTGTGCTGTGCCTGTTTTTGCATTACTGAAGTACATAATGTACACCTGGAAACAGGAAAAAAGAATCAGTGTGAATCCGTGTCATTGCTAATAGTGGAAGAAAAGTGCTAACTGAAGATACTTATCTATTTGGACAACAGCAGAATGGCAGTAGGTTAATTGTTACAGTTAAGAAAGTTTGTGTGAATGTTGTGTGAACAAGTCTTTAATTTAAAAAACGAAAGTGTCAGTAGTGAATTGTCCAGGTTCTTTTTAATAGATTTAATATTGAGTAAATAATGCTGTGTAAGCTGTAGCAAGTGTATAAGGGTCTACTTTTAGCTGTTGGATCCTTCTTAATTAGTGTTAGATCTTTTTTAATTAGTGTTATTGCTTAACTAATTAGTATTTAAATAGTGTCTAAGTTATCATGTACTTTTTTTCAGTTATTTAAAGAAAAAAATTCCACAAGCAGCAAACCCGCCCAAGTCACTGAGCCTTGAAAGAGACCAGAATGAAGCTTTTAGTGTTCTTTCTAGGCAGGAAACCTCAAGATATTCTCAGCTTCTAAAATCTTTGTCTAAGGTTCCAGACCTTCGTTCCAGAAGGATTCAGGCATGCTTGTTATGGTTGTCTTCAGTGCAATATTTGTTTGACCATGACAGATAATTAAAGTTGTTGGTTTTATTTTCCTTTTATTCCCTTGGAATTCCTCTGCTTGCTTTTTCATTTCTGACTCATAGAGGCCTCAGACTTGTAAGCACTTCCAAGACCATCAGTTCAAATATTCCAACTTTAATCTAGGCTTGAGAGAAATCAGTATGCCATATGGCTTATGCCTGTGCGGGGCTTACGCAAGCATAAAAACTTTACTTATTTAAAAGTATTTTTATATTTCAGGTCATCTGATGATTCCCATGTTACCTTTGACGTAGATTCTTTCACAAAAGCGTTAGACAGAATCTTAGGTGAGATTTGCTTTATTATTCTTTTGTTTTTATCAAATTATCTCATGGTTACTCGGCTTCCCTGAGTATTATCATCATCTGTGGGCACTGCGCTGATTTGCTTGGTATCTGTACTAACACAAAATAATACATAGGGGCAGATTCAGAAGAGCTGGATTCTGATGATCTGGATGAAGAGGAGGAGTTTGATTTCTCAGATGAGGATGATGAAGACTTCGATGCTGAAAATCAAAGGCCTGACCAGGAGTTATCACCTAATGAACTTATAGGCAGTCTCAAATCATACATGAATGAGATGGACTGTGAACTGGCATATACCAATGTTGGTAAAAGTTTTACCACCCAAAAGAAAGGGGTAAGTTTGCTTTGAGTTTGAGTTTGTAGCATAATAGTTTTGAGAGCTTTAGTAGGAAATACACTAAAAGTGGTCATTCTGAGTAATGTGATCAGAAACTTCTGGTTTAACTTGCACATTGTTTCAAAAACTTAGTTTAATTTCCCTGTTTTACTCTGGTTTAGTAGTAAGGAAGGCAAACAGCAGCAGCTTGACTTCTTGTGTACCTGTAGTTCCTCAGCTCCCATAGGAAGCTGAGCCCAGACTCAGTAACCCTTTCCATCTTTCTCTTGGAACTTTATCTATATAATGGCAAGTGATGATTTTTAACTGGCATGAGCATTTGGTGATTAAATTCCTGTCTATCAAGACAGTGTGGAATGTACTAAACTTTGTTGGCTGCAGAACTGTTTCCTTGTGACATTTCTCTTTGTGGGGCTTGTTTGTTGGGGTTTTTTGTTGTTTTTTTTTTTTAATGTTTATACAATTTGATAAACTTTCTCTTTATCTTCACTATAGGCAAGCTCTGTTAAAGCAGCTAAATCCGAAAGTACTGGCCATGATTCTGGAGCTGAAGATACTGAATTGACACCAGTTGATGTGGATATGAACCTAGTAGCTAACTTGCTTGAATCCTATAGTGCTCAGTCTGGACTGGCAGGCCCCACCTCTAACATTTTACAGAGCATGGGCGTGTATTTACCTGAAAATGCAGATCATACTGGCTCTGTCGAGCAACAGAATAAAAGACTCTCTTAATTCAGAAGACATGGCTGTTTGGGAAATGAGCACAGGACTAGAAGTGTTTGGAAGAGGAGACAAAAGGTTTGAATTTAAAGCATTTTATGCATTAGTTATGTGTGACTTCAAAGATGAAAAGTGAATTTATCTGCAAAAGCCGTCTGTTTGGATACTATCTTGGATAGGAAGATTTTTACAGTGCTAACGTTTTCAGAAAACTGAAAAATGATGTGACTTGAATTAAACCTTTGTTACAAATTCCATCTTCAGTTTTGCAAATCAGTGATCCAATTTGGCATATTTCTAGAATGTCCTTTTACCTGTTACTAGGTGGTTTCAATATTGGGAAAGCAGTTCATGTTCTGAAAAAGCTGCTGCCTTCGGGGGAGATGGAGGAATACCATCTTATAGGAACAGTGTTCTCTTGTGAATTTGGGAATGCTGGTTAGATGTTCAGCAGACGCTTAATTGCTTTTCCAAAAGTACAATGCCTCATTGTAAGAACTTCTGATAATTACTGAAAGAATCTGTTCTGTATTAACCAGGAGGATTTGAAGAGTAATTGGATTGAATATGTAAATATTGGCTATAAGTATTTTTGAAGTTATTTAAATAAAAGCAGAAATATAACCTGATTACTGGAGATTTATTTTTTTCTTTGAAGGTATACATGGCTTCCTCAGTGCAGTATAGGAACTTCTTGGAGTTAAAGCATTTTCATAATTGGGCATTTTTGCAATTGTTATTGTTGAATGTTGGTATCATGCCAGTAGTAGCTGTATATGAGCCCAGTCTGAACAGTTCTGTTTTGTTTTTCGGAGAAAGCGTAGCTAGAAGACGTTCAGCATGTTGCTGTCACATGGAATGAAAATTTTATTCTAGATAGTAGGATTTAGCTTTAACAAGATAAACTTGGAATAAAATACGTAGAAATTCTTGATTTACAGACAGCAAGAATGCAGCCCTGTCAGATGTGGATTGGTTTCTACCATATTCTGAATTGTTTTTTCTTTATTTTTATTTCCACACAACAATAAATTGTCTTAACTGGTAGAAGAGAAGCTTATTGGTTGAGTTTTTTGGGGGTTCATTGGTTCTTTAAACATATTCAGAAAAATAGCATTCAATGATACAAAAGCCTGATTGATCCTGAATGTGCACCTAACTGCTTTTGAAGTACACTATTGCTGTTAGTTTTAAGGTTCGGAGTTCATTTAGTTGGAGTATTTGTTTTAATGTTTTTGCATATTAAGTGTTGGTATTATTTTAGCTGACAAAGCAGAATGTACCAAAAGTTGTTTCCGTGTAGGACTTGGACATTTGTTGGGTGATGAGTTTCAGTATCATCTGAAACTGTGCCAACTGAGTTTGACCAATACATAGAAGATTCTTTGAAAGTCTCACATTGGCATGTTTAATTGAAATTAATGAGACCTTAACAATGTACAATGAATGCTTGCTTGCTGACTTCCCCACTGAGCTATGCTCAGGGGTTGTTGGTCTGGGGTTTTGGTTGTTTTGGGGTTTTATTTTCCAAATTGATGTTTGTTTTCTCAAATGACAAATATCTGGTAAAATGCTACGGTACAATGTCTTATATATTGGAGATTCTCTATGTGAGTGCATGGAATTAATGTGGCTGAAGGGTATGATGGCTATGCTGTCTCCAGATTTATCCTCCATCAATGTTGTATATGTCACTTTATCAACAGTTTAGGGAGAGTACTGGCAAGTTGGGCAGGGATTAGAGATGGACAAGAGTTAGGATGTATAAAGATGTCACTAAGGTTCAAGGAGTTTGGACTGCAGAAAGGTGAAATGAGACTGAGACAAATCTACACTGGAAAAATTGGGGTAACAGGAGTTCTTGAATCTAGGAGATAGGGACAGCCAGCAGTAATGCAAAACAAATGTACCTGAACCTTAAAAACAGTGTATGTTTTAACAGAGAAGGTAATTAACAAGCTATGTGAAATGGATGAGTAGTAAGATCAAGTTTAGATATTTCAAAAATTCAGTTTCAAGAACATGATCACATTTAAACTCTCTTGTGGCCTGTACTATACAAAAGGTCAAAATTGATCAAAGGACTCTTCTAGTGTAGTATGTGAAGAAAACTTCTAAGCCCGTGTTCAGAACAAGATGCTCTTTTGGAAGCACGTCAGTTGATCTTGCTTCTGAGATAATCTTACTTTTCCATGAGTTGGACTGTTATTTCTCTGGGGCTGTAGTTATTCCAACTATTTAGATTTGTTTAGCAGCTTCACAGTGGAGACCCTCAAAACTCTGGAATTGCTCACAAGAGAATTTGCCACCAAAGAAAGCATTTTCATGCTGCCTCTTCCACTGCTCTGAAGGAACATATGAAGCATTTCTGCTTTTAATTTTGAAGGAGAGTATTTTTAGTGAAGGAAGTCTGATGGAATTAATTCGGAAAAACAAGTGCGGTGTGGTTCTTTTTCAATGAATTGCTATTAAAGTTTCCATTGTATTCTAAATTAGTTTAACTGGAACTGCATTCCAACACAATTTATTCACTTTGCTCACTTGAGCGTCTGCCTTTTGTACAGCCTTGTTCATCCTAGAACTTCCTGACCTTTCCTGGAAATGTAGTTTTCTTGTTTGTGGCTTGACCCCTGAAGCCCCAGTTCTGAATGGTCTAATTGTTGACTGATATGTTTCAAGCAAAACAACAAATAATGGATCTTTCATCTTCCATACAGGAGATCAAAACTAATCCAGGGGACAGCAGAGACCTTTAACTTGTTAAAATTCTTCTGAACACCAGGGCAGTTTGGCTGTTGCCACTCTTTCCACCAGTAAGCTTTATAGAATAGTGAGGAGCCTAAGAGAGAGGGCGATTATTTTCTGTGTGTTAATGGAGGGTGTGCAGTTCACCTGAGAAGACAGGGATTCACGGGCTAGCAATGTTTCTAGCAGGAATCTAACTCCTTTGTGGTCAGTGGAGAGGAGGTGTTGCTTGGGAGGAAAGGTATTTAACTACAACTAGGTGTGTACAAGTGCGGTTTAATGTCAGTGATACTGATCGGTCTCCTTCAAATAAATTGTTTTCTGCATCGTTGCTGTGTAAGTGGGTATCAGCCTCCCTTGTTGCCATGAAAGATCACCTCCCTGCAGGACACTTGCCTCCTGCTTTCCCTTCCTAATGCTAAAGTACAGGAGTAACAGTTATCTCCAGGGCATGTATTAGTTGCAGCTGTGGTGAAGTATTTCTTATCAATGTTTTGTGCAGCTCGTGCTGCAGCTACTTGTCTAACTCCTATGAGAAACTGGATTTTGTTTTTAATAGCAGCAAAAGTCAGGACAGGCCCTTTGTACCACCTCGGGATCCCTTGGGATATTGCAAAAGCTACAGCAACAGCTGCCCTCCCTCTTGCCATTTACATCTTTGGAATGGAATGAAAAAGCATCTGTCCTGGCAAGTCTGAGATGGAAATTCGTTGCTTTTTCCAAGTTTGTTTATTCCCCTAAGAAAATACCACCATGGAGGGCAGTTGGGCTTCTCAGCCTCAACAGCAGAATACAGAGCTATTGAAAAAAGTGACTTGCTCAAGAATATGAAGTCAAGGATGTGAAGCCTAAAACATCACCTTAGTTGATGTGCATCCAGTGTGTTCCTCAGCCACCAGGAACCTGATTACCACCTCCTGAGGACAGAAAAGGTATCTTCTAACAAATTCCAAGTGCCAATAGTAGATAATTAACTTGACAGCAAAACAGTGCTTTCAGGGAGGTAACTGAGATTGCTCTTGTGGTCATGATTTAGTTTATTTTGTCTTTGAATTCTTATAGTAACATACAGTAACAGCCTGTCTTGTTGAAATAGGATAGAAAGAGGCAGATGTAGGAATGCGCGCTGGCTGTGCTTCCAGTCTAGGGAACTGTCTTGTGGACTGCAGTCATGGAGAAGGGTGTCATGAACAACTTACAGGTTTCTGATGTGAAACTGTAGCTAAAAAGCGAAGTAATTAACAGAGGCAGAAGAATATCACATTGCGTGTTACGTCTGTGTAAAGCGTGGATTGCTCTTTAGAATACCACCTGTACTTAAGTGGGTCAATGCTCCCAGATGGATATTCCTAATTTTGCAGGCATTCAAGAGCGGGAATTGAAGACGAAGGCTAATGTGAAGGTAAAGCTCAGTTTATTCATAAAAAATACATAGGTGACTTGACCTGTGCTGCAGGTAGGAGGCATAAAATTTTATATTTCCAGTAAAGACTAGAATTTGATGGGGGAAAAAGAAGTAATGGTACTGAATGACTGCAGTGATGTTAATCTAAACCAGACATTTTGTTTTGTTTTTATTTGGTGAGGATTATTTACTTTACTGCAGTTATAAGGCCATACAGTTATAGTGTTGGAATATAGTCTAGTTTAATCAAGGCATTCTCTGTGCTGCAGGCTAACAGCAGCCATGTTTGGCTGTCATATTTCTTTAGATCACTATTGCATACCCTTGACTGTAGACGTATTTCTTTCAATGATAAAAACTTACCAGATTCTTCTTCAGATAGATCACAGTTACTGAATTTTGTGTGGTATCTATTTGCATTTGCTGTGTTCCTGTTAACCAAATCAGTCAACAGTGTGTCATAGGTAAAGCTGCATAGCTGCTCTTGTCCTAGTCCAACACACATTTATTTAGCACCCTGACTGCAGTGTCAGTCTTACCATTCATGAATATTCAGCTTCCCATTCCTTAAAAGATCTTGTTGACATTCTTAAATTTATTAATAATTGATGTCTGAATTTGCTTCTGTCCCAAATCCAAATCTCATCTTTCTTCTTTTTCTGCTTATATTAATATACTAGTAAAGCTTCTGGGTCCCTTAACAATACTTCCATTAACAGAAACAGGGTCTTCTTTGCATTTCCTGCCATTTGAACAACCTTACTGTGTATCACTCTTTTCCCCAATTGCTTCAAACCTTATTGAACAAATCTCTTGCTTGCTAAATTCTGCCATTTCTCTCTGTAGATGTGTTTTTTATTCAGATGTGATGTTTTGTGGAGAATGCTGTATACAAAGATGCTGCACACAGATGAGCACAGGGACCAGTGGAGAAGGACATTGTATCGGCATTTTCTGTTCCTGTGTCAATAGTTGTATCACTATTTTCTGTTCCTGTCCCCAGTACTCCCTCCCTGTGAGGGAGCTGGGGAGCTTTGTTTCTGCTCCTGTGATCTTTCTCTTGTTTGTGACAGCTGATGCCAACGTCAGTTTATCCATGTAACAATGATTGTGGACATCATTGAGTGAGTGTACCTGTTTGTCGACGAAATACCACTGATGGGTCTTAAAGAAAACGCAAGTCACACCATTTCCATATTGGCAACCCAGCCTCTTTGTTTTAATAGAAGTAGTTTTGGTGGTGCTCAGTCATTCCCAGATGTATGCATTGTTGGATGAATGACATCTAGCAATGTTTTTTCCCTTACACAGCTGCTTGCCATCTGTTGCCAAGTTGAAAAGTGAACAAGTTTTAAATGGTAGCCAAAGGCTGGAGCTGCTGAAGTCATTTCAGCAGTGCTTCAGAATGAAGCACAGGAATTGTGTTTGTGTTAATTACATGTTCTGACAACCTGTCCCTTGCAGCTGCAAGAGCTGAACTGCTCATGGTTACTTGAAAAATGATTACTTGAAAAATCACTTTAATGCAGTCATGTTGTCAGTGTGTTCCATTAAGTGCTCATGTAACATCTCAGGCTAAGCATGAGATTTGGGATGCATCCACTGCATCTCAGAGCATGTTTTAAGGTGAAGTAACCTAGTGTAAGAGCTTCCTCCTTGACCTGTAATGCTGAAGTCAGACTTTCTGCCATTCACAATGAATGAGTACCCCTGTGGGTAGGAAAATGTGACCTTTCCATGCAGCAGCAGAGTAGACCAAGTTGATGGGAGAGCATGTGGTAAGTGAATTCTCAATCCACCCCATTTCCAGGTAGGAGTTTTCAGAGCTCCCTGTATCAGACAAGTTGTATCATGAAGTTTGGTTACTTTAATCCTCTGCTAGCAGCTGTTGGAGATAAAAATAACTTTTATGCCCCACCGCTTTTAGTAGGTAGATGGAATGCTGCTTTGAACTTGCCTGCATTGCTCTCCAAAAAGCTATTTCAAATTAATTAGCTGAATGTTATTTTATGGCTGCCCATGTATCCTGCAGGCTGGTAATACTTGTGAACAACTGGGTTGTAGTGCCACATGCTGACTGCTTTTCAGTGGTAGGTCTTGCTGTCAGTCCCAAGCCCTGGCAGTCTCTGAGAGCAGTGGAGTCTCAGTGATTTACACAAGTAAAGTCCCCAGAGAGATTCATTTAATGGATGTGGTTTTGAGAAAAATATGTTGCTAAGTCCCTTTTGCCTGCCTGATACCTTTTCCATGGGAAAGCTCTGCTGTGCTTTGTTGAAGCAGCTTCTGTCAGGAATTGTCTGTTTCATTTTCCAGGTCACCCGCCTTTATGGATCATGTTCCTTCTTGACTGCAGTGAATATTACTAAGGCTTCAGCCGCTTTCTGAGGTGAATGCAAGTGAGAACAATGTCTCTCTCAACTTGTTCTTTTGTTCTTTTCATAGCTGTATTGCCTATAATTGTCTGTAATCATTCCTGCTTTAACATCAGGAACAGAGGCCACCATTGTTTCATACCCAAGTCAAAAGGGTATGGAGTAAGGATTTTTTTTCTTATTGATAATTAAAAGGAACATGCAGACCTTTAAATCTGTGTTTTAAAAGGTGAGTCACAGAAACAAACAAATGAGAAAATTTTCCTGTAACTTTCTTCTTGTAGAAAACAGGCAGTAACTGATGAAATCTGAAAAAGCCTGGTATAATCAGAGTATTAGACAGACTGCAGCTCTTGTGAGTTGTCCTGAAGTCTGCAGACATCTAGCAGCTTCAGCCTGGGTAGTGTCTGGCCCACGAGCACCAAGCAAGGGGGAGCAGTAATGAACACACCTCCTGTGACCAGCCTGCCTTCTGCTGTGGTGTCCACATCACCCCAGAAGGAGCACCCTCCCAAGACCAGGTCTGCATCAGCAGTGTAGAAAGGACAGTTCAGAAGGTGCTGGTGTCAGAACGTCCGTACTTGCTTTCTTTCAGTTAGAGCTCACTGATAGCCTGCAGTGTTGATATTAAAAAAACATAATTGGGTAAGCGGAGTAACCCAGCATTTCCCAAACACAGGAGAATTTTCTCTGATGGTGCATCTGATCACACTGCAGCTGGTTTGACAAAGACATACACTGCAGATAAGTACTATAAAAGTACAAATACAAAGCACACAAAGCTCACATTACTGCCGAAGTCACACAGTTATGCCTCCTCTCACTCACAGGTACTACTTTTTGCTTTCACTTTTTAGTCCTTTTTCTGCCACTGGGATAACACATCATGTGTAGATATTAAAAGTACTAAGTACATTGAGCTGGATATTGGACTGAAAGTATACTTGGGGCACATAAATCAACTACATAAGTGTGAGCTGGGAAGGCATTAAGGAGAAGTGGGAAGGAGGATGAGAAGCGGGATATCTTGCTGGTAGGTATCTTAACACTTCAGGATCTTTTACTGCAGAGAAAGGAAAGAAAGGAGTGAGGCTGAAAATGAAAATGGCAGATTCCAGAGATGAAGAGGTAAATGCTAAGGAATTAGAATGGTGTGATGGGAGAGAAAGCAGCATGGATTACTGTGAAGAGAGACAGCAAGACATGTTTCAAAGAAAACTGGATGCAGGAGTGTTGTAGTTAAGTTCGGTGGTGTATGGGCTTCTGTGATGTGTCTGGCTGGGCTGGAGGGGAAGAAGCAATGCCCTTGGCTGTACCAGTGCACATTCTTACCAGGATGACTGATAGAGTTCACAAACATGAAAAATATGTTCTACCATATGTGTTTTATTGACTGAGAGGGTGGGAAGGGTGTTTGCCCGTGCCAACATGGCCTGAAGGAATCCTTTCCCAACCTCCTAAAGTAAAATTAACCCAAGGAAACAAAGCATGTCTAAGTGGTGTGAGAAAATCTTCTTTTTACTTACTGCTCAGTTGTCATGACTCCAGATTTTTACCATTGCTGAAAAGCTCTTTCACCTGCAGTGAATCCTAATGGTGACAATCAGTGATGCATTCCTGTTCACTGTTCAAGTATCTATAGTGATGGCCTTGCAATCTTTGCATTGCAACTATGATCAAGTAGGCAGAAAGGACTGTCAGCCTGAATCAGCGGCAGATCAACCTTCTATCTCTCTCTTGCTAAGCTTTCCTTACCCAGGCTGTCTCTGTCTCTCTCATTCCAGAGAACTGATACCATTTCATCAGTGTAACGAGACCATCTCTGCAGGCAAGCCACGGACACTGGCACAGGGTAAGAGGCATTGTACCTTTTAGGATTTTTCTATGTCAGAAGTGCAGTCCTTTCTTGCAGCACTTCCTCTCACCTTTGCGTTATCTTGGGTCTTCTAATACGCTTATATGTAGGTTTTGCTCTTCCACTCTCTACCACCAGATAGCTCTGTTCTCTCTTCCTTGGGACGGAAGTAACACTGTCTTACTGGTGGGGAAAATGGTGCTTCTGAAGATATTTTTATTAGCTCAGATTTATCAACAAAGTAAAAGCCTATTTTAACAAAAAAAAAAAAAGGATGTTTTACATGAAACTGGAAGATTGAATGGGAAAGAAAGCAGAAGAAGGGGACAGCATACAGGCAGTGCTTCTTCTTATGTTTTTTTGGGAGTTCTGTTTTGGGGTTTTTTTTAAGAGTTCTTCCAGATCCATATAAATGTGAACGCTGAAAGGTGCCGCTGTCCCTTTATTTTTTTCTGGAAAAGGTGTGCCTTTGATATCCATCCAAGATGGATAAAATGGTGGAAAATGAGACATAGGTGCCAGGGGCTCATTGCTCTGTTGGTTGCTGGGCAACAGCAGCAGCTGGTCACAGTAAGTGTGATGCTTTGGAACCAAGAATTTTATTGTATGCTTACAGCAAGACATGGGATCTCAAAGGTGATCTACTGTTCATGGAATTGTTTGAGGATGATTAGTTTAGAAATGGCTTTGTAGGTCTATGTACCAGAGTGTAAGACTGCCATCAGTCTGGTGCTATCCTCACTTTAACATAGACTCTGCCTTCAGTAACTTTGGAAGCTTTTTTTATTGAACTTTCATAGTTCTGGCATAATCATAGACTTGATGAAGACATGTCTAAGCCAGCTGGGAAGTCTGCTGCTTAACCCACTCACAAATCAGCTGGCGAGCAATGGCCTGTTTGGGAGGAAACCAGGGTAAAAAACTACCATCATCTTGCTTTGAAGATCTGGGCTGTCTCTTGAGACCCTCCATGATTTCCTCCAAGCCAAACCAACGGGCTTCCTCTAGTTCCAGCTTGTTCATACTGATCTGGAAAGAATTCAGAGAGTACCAGTTCCTTAAATCAGATTTAAATATGGGCAGCAGTACCTTGCTTGTTCTTGCACCCACAAAGTTCCTATGCTAGAATGCCCAGAGTGCTTTATCCATACCAGGATTAAGTGCTGAAGCCAGTAGAGGAAAGGACACTACTATCCACCAGTGTTTTGTTGTCTTGGTTTCCTTAGGGAATCCACAAATCAACCCTATTCCATCATGACACTGGACTGCAAAGTATCAGTGGCTAAGCATGGTAATTAATGTGGCAGAACGTGATATTAATGGCAAATATCATATTAATACTAGAAAGTATCTCCTCTGCAAAGTTCAGAGGAAAAAAAATCAGGGGTGTTAGGCTCTGAGTTTGTACATGTTCAGAGATCTGTGCAAAATCTGGCAGGTTGCAACAGAGGATATCATTATTTTGAAGTTTGTTCTTCACTTCTAGAGAAAGCTGATGGAAAACTGCATTTAGAGAGGATATGTTGCTCTCCAAACTAAAGTCTGTGGACTGAAAGATATTTTGCTGTATGAGGTGGGCAATGAAATGCCTTAGGGGAACCCAAGTCTGCTCACCTCAGCCTGCTGTGCCCTCACTATAGCGTGACAAGCTATCATTAAGCAGCTACTGGGAAAGGGCCAATGCTGAGAAGCTGAGTACCAGAGTGACTCCACCTCTAGGCCAACCTCTTCTGCCACCTCTCGATGGACTGCCTCCTCGACATTTTCACCTAAAAGCAACCACAGTCAGGTAAGTACAGCCTGGCCTCAAGGCAGTAAACCGTGCAAAGAAAATGTAGGTACAATCATTTCTGAGGTGTTCCAGCCCTGACTGCTCACACATATGCAGGAGCTCTGGCTGTGCTGACCTGGAAACACTTTATCAACAATGCTTACCTTCGTTAAGCAGAGACATCAGAGACATTTTTGCTGTGTCTATATATAGCTGGTAGGCAGAACAATGCTGCCTCTGTTCATCATTTCCCTTTTTAAGCCATTTTCTCTCATGTAACAAGAGGTCTGTAGTTTTTCTTCTGCGCCAGACTGCACTAGACACAAAATGGACTAAAAAAGTATCTGAGGTTCTGATCTGGTGAGTCTTGCACATGTATTTACTTACCAACAGGGACTACAGCCACTGATACATACCCATAATTCTCATTCTCTTCAGATAAATACAGCTATTTTGAATTCTGTCTGGATGGGAAGGCTGATCTATTTAGATCCAGTATGTTTTTCCCTGATACCACTTGTGTGTCTGTCCATTCTTCTCTGTGAACATGTGTTTGATGTTTGCCCATTCTTCCCCCACACCCTGCATGTCCAAGGCCACTGTGCTGGGTCAGAGACCACCTTACCCATATCACAGAAGCCTGACAGAGCAGAATACATTCCCTGGGGAAATGAGGGCTGTCGTGCGAGGAGGCAACGGCTCCCATCAGACACCAGGGTGATAATCACTGGAGACATCTAGCAAATGCATCAAAAAGCAAAGCAAGAAGTTCAGACCAAACAAGTAAGTACAAATTGCTGCTTTTCCTACTGCACTGAGGGTCACTGGAGGTACACTAAAGAAAAAATACCCAGGTATGTGCAAAACTTTTACAGGTTCTCCTCCATGCAACCCAGCAGCATTGGCTTGTCACCACAGAGTCCCTGTGTTGATTATCTGTGCTGTTCATATGCTCACCTGTGGATAGTAAGTTATTCCGCTTGCATGACAGACACGCTTGCTGCCAGCTATGTTTCTTTGAGTGGGCTGCCCAGTTTTGCTACAGTACTGGTGGGAATTGTGCCACTGGAGAAGGGACTGAGCCTGCGAACACCAAGAAAGAAACACAAATCTTATTTCTGCCTTCTTGAAAAACAGCCCAAGCACCACAAACATTATCAAGCAGGAAAATAAACATGAGCTGTTTCTACTTATGGGTCAGGACAAGCTGATTTTCATGCACAGGTCTTTCCATAGGACTTCCAAATGTAGGGTATCTGCAGATTAATAGCTTATAAGTAAGTAGTTTTGAAAGAGCAGCTCTGAGAGAAGATCTGTACATTCATTTGTGACATTCAATTTGTCTAGAAGATTATAGGAAACTAGTGCTGGATAGTTGTTAAGCTGAGGACAAACTGGGATTGCTGTAACTGCTGATAAGATCAGTATGTGTCACACTGGACATGAAGTAGGTTGATGCTAAATGGCTAATTAGTTCAGATTTTTACTTTAAGCCACTTGTCTATTTCTTTTTCCATTGCAGCTTGCTTTTGGGATCACAAATTTGGGAAAACTGTTGTCATTTATAGTGTGTTTGTACCTAGATCACTGAAAGTGTGCAGTACGTACTTCCACAATATGTATTAAATCATAAAACAATATGGGAGACAAGGAGAAAGGTTAATGTTAGAAATCTCAGCTTCTTAAAGCAAAAAGTCCTGTACAATACCAAAGCCAGCGAAGGAGAATCCTTCTCATCCACTACGAAGAGAGCCTTTTGTAAGTTAGTAAACGATCCCTTGAGTTGTGACTCAATGACTGATTTTTCCAAGGCTCCTGTTTAAAAAAACAACAACAAAAAAAATCTTTGATCTCATAAATCACAGTTATTATCCCAACTTTACGCCCTACATTGTTCCGGTATACAATTTCTGGAAGTTCCTGTGGAAGTGACACCACATCAGTGGTAACGTTCCCAAATGTTAAGTGACCTGCCAACAGCCCACCTTTACTAACACACGCACAGTTCTGTGCCTCTGACCCGCCACACTCAAACCAGCTCCTGTAGAGACTCAACTGAGTCTACTCTGGCAGTAAATATTCACCCAGCAAGGATTAGGGATGCTGCCTAGGCAGCGTCTTCATCTTAGTGCATCAAATGTGATGCTGACACAGATGGAAGAGGAGTAATCCCAACCTAAATCCAGGGCAAAGTGTGGTACGTGCTCGTCTGAACAACCGATCAGCACCGACTTCTCTATCCACTGTTCTGTCTCTTTGAATTTCTCCAGGATCCTTTTAATCTCTAAACAGCAGGGGAAAGGGGAAGAAAAATCTGTGATGAAAGCGCATTCATACAACCATTATGCTCTCTCTGGATCTTCAAGGCATATACAATCTTGGCTCAGAGCAGGGTGCTCATGTAAGAGAGGGAACTAGACAAGTGGTCCCACCTGAATGGAGACCAGAAGTCTGGCTTTCCTCATAGCGCTTGGAAGTTTTGACCATGTCAAGCTATAGATGCAAATGCTGTAATGCCTTGGGAGCAGCTCTCCATTCTGTTTCTGTCCTACACCAGCCAACACCTTTCTCTCATTGAAAATTTCTCTTGTGTTACACCAAATAACCTTTGTCAGACAGACCTTGCCTTTTTCCTGCCAGCCCTTTCTCTTCAACAGACATGGTCCCAAATGTTTAAAAATGATCATCACAAAACACATCAGGTATATGTTGATACTGTATGTGTGTGAAGAGCATGAGTTTGTGTCTGCCTTTCAAGGTTTTAAGTCTGAATAGTGTTTGATTGTTAACAAAGAGTGTGCAGGATATTCCTGCACAGCTTGATAGATTTTCAACACCCATATGAGGGGCTGCTTATAGCAAAGGACTCTATCATTTCAGTTGTGTGATCCAGGAGGTATTTCCAGACACCTGCTTACCTGCTGCACTGAGCTGTGGTACGAAGTATTTTTCCCCAACTTTCTGCAGGAAGGGAGAGAGATTGTGAAAGAGGTAGAAAGTTCCTGAGGTCTGGGCTTGTCTACAAAGGCTGTCATCTTCCTTTAACTCATTTAAGTATCTGCAGTGAGAGAAGAATTGGGAAGATGAATTCAAGATCATGTTGAGATCACTTTGTTATGCTTAATTGGACATATTTATGTTCCATAGAGCAAGGGGGAGAAATAGACAGAACAGAGTTTATGTATTCCATATGCTTCTACAGTTTCTGACAGCGGAGTCTACTCGTTGGTGGACTGTAGCCCTTAGCAAAGGTGCCACATGGCAGAAAATACTGCAACTGTTACTACACAAGCAGCCTCAGGTCTTGGACACCCAAGAAGAACAGTAACCCAGTCTCTTAATCCAAGAAGTCTGCTTTACAGACATGGTCATTTATGTGCACGAGACCTTCATCTTCCCTTTTATCCCCCCAGTCTGGATGGCTCCAAGTCCTGTTTTGGAAAGCTACTTGAGCACTTCAGATGTGGAATACGCTTCCCATCAGGCTACATGCATTACTGCAGGATACGTTCTACCTGTTACACTGACATGAGAGGTAAAGACCAAGCTGAAGTCTTATGGCCCAGTTGGCTGGGGCCTGAATTAGGAAAAGCAGTCACTGGGAAAAGGGTGTCAGGATGTGCTGCTTTCAGACTGTTTGAAGTAGTATTTAAAAAGAGTTGAGCAGCATTGCTTCAAGTTTGTTTGTACTTTAAGAGATCTTTTGCTAGGACAGCAAACTTAGGCGTTCGTTAACAGAGCTTCAGCCTCAGAGAACCAGTTCTTATCACTGGTGAACAGAGTGGAGGCATTATTGACTATTATCATTTACAGAGCTCTCATGGCATTACTATGTCATTGCTCAGCTATTAAAAGATTTAGGTAGGGCTGCTTGTGACAGTGGATACAAGGGTGCCAAACTCTGGTCTCACTGTACACAAGAACTTACCTCATTTTTGTAACATAGGTAGAGTGTAACCTGCAGATGAGAGAGGAAGCTCTTCTATACGCTGCTTGATAAATTGCAGCCATAACCAACACCTAGAGGTAGCTGTCTCTGCCTAAAAAGAGAAGCATAGAATATAATGCAGAGGCCCTACAAAGTTAAGTTTGATTTAAAGATGCAAAAACCCACTAGCAGAAATCTCCCTCTCACAGAGTCTGCAGAATGCTGGCATCTGCTTTCTAAAATTACTGCTTTGGTCTTCACTCCTAGTCACACATCAAATCCAGTTTCAGGCAATCTTTAAGATTATTGAAAGATACCTCAGTTTGTTTCCATCTGTGACTGTGCACAGGTCTTACAGAAATTGCAGTAAGACTACATTGAATGTTCCTGTCCTAAATTCCTGTATCCCTGGGGAAAAGAGGACTGAAGGTGGCTGCTCTCTTGTTTGTTTCCTACACAGTTTGTAATGGCCTCAATCCAACTGAACATCCTATTGCAGTACACAGTAGATCTGTGGGAAAGGCACGGATGCCAGAAGAGAATGAAAGACAAAATATCAGCTGTGGAAGAGAATTTCCCAAGTTAGACAAGAGACAGCAGTTGCAGCTGACTTGGATCATCTCCAGCTATGAATGCTTTTTGTGCCAAACAGTCCTACCACATTTTCAGCTCAGGCAGTCACAGACTGCAGTCTGATCTCAGCTTCAGGATGTCAGAAAATAGCCAGAAATGCTACCAGCTCTAGCATTCATCTGAAAAAAAAAATATGGTTCATAATCCTTAATAATTATTTTGAATATTTCACTTTTCAGCCATAGAACTCGGAGCCCTTTAAGGAGGAAGTTACATTTGCTTTGACTTATAGACACAAATGCAGTGCCAAAGAAGAGTCTTCAGAGTCCTTCCTTTCAGTAAAGGTCAATGATGGCTCCAGAGTCTGAGTGGTGCCTGAGCAGAGGCTCCCATCTGCGCACGCAGTTTCTGTAGCAAGCAGCATGGAGGCTGTGCCTTGCAGCTTCTTACATCTTTGCCTCAGATCCCTCTTTCCCAGTGTCTCAGCTGAGCGTGGTCTTCACCAGGATGATCCCTGGTGAGACAGGGGAGCCAGGCCTTCTGCAGAAGCTGCTGGGGAGAGCATTGGCATCCCTGCTCAGTGCTGCAGCCGCAGCAATGGGAACTCGGCATGCTGCCAGCAGGCTCAGGCAGACGCATGCGAGGACTGACACCAACACAGAGACCACGTCTGAAACAGTTTTGTGGTGTGATGATTATGTGTCCGTCACTTCTCCACCCCCATGTCTCACAGAGCCTGGCTTGTGGAAATCTGCAGAACAGCAGCATACTGTGCTGAATTCAGGAGCTCTGTACTTTGGAATGAATAGCAGAGTGTGCCTGGGGCAGGGAAAGAGGAATAGCTTGTACTTGGAATAATGAAATGCAACACGTGCAGGCGTTTAACCCCCTCCTTCCTAGGAACCACAGTGCCAGAGTTTAGTTAGGATCATTGGAAACATGGAGATAGTAAAAACTTGATCTCAGGAGGCCAGCCCGAACTCCCATCTTGCCTTTAAATCTCACCTATGCTGTACAGCTGGCAGGAGGTGGATCTAGGCCTGCCATTCCCCACACATTTTCACCACTTACTGTGCTCAGTGCAGGGGTGCTGTGTCCACCAGCAGGGATCAGCTGGCTATCAGAGTCCCACGCTGACCTCGGTCAGCAGCTCCGCTCCTACAACAAACAGCGGGGCAGCTGGCTCTCTGGGTCTGACTCGCTCTTCCCCCACTGGGAGCGCTGGGAAATGTAGTTCTGCACAAGCTGCTCTCAAGCCATTGGCAAAGACAGATGGCTGGATTTTGATTAATTTCTGGAGTTAGTGAGGATGCCTGACAGCAAACCCTTTTTATTTTCCACACCTGCTTCATTCTATCAGGAAACCAGATGCTGTGTTTTGCCGAGCAGAGACATGAGAACAATGCTACTGCAGGAATTTGAGCTGTTCTAGCAGAGAAGTTTCTTCCTGATAGTTTCTTTCCCTTTTTCCTTCTAAGCTTCTCTGGTTTTTGTATCAGTAACATAAAAGCACTGTTTAAAGTTAAGAACCATATGGCCTCAAACAGGAAAATATGCCAAGAGCTCTGTATATACCTAAAGGACGGAGCTGTTTATAGTGTTGAAGCACTCAAACCCGCAGTTGAATTTGTATGTGAATAGTGCTGATCAGAAAGTGTGCTTTGCCAAGACAGATGTCAGAATAATGGCAAATTATTCTCATGCCTTTATAGCTGAACAAACAGATTCCTCCCAAGTACTGAAAACATTATTCTGGGCTGGAATCTACCTGCCTATATTTAGCACAAAGAGAATTTTATAAACATATGAAAGTAAATGTTTTGCTTTTTGGTCATGAATTGAGACATTCTAATCAAGAATTCACACGTAATTTGAGAGCATAGCTTGTAAAAATAATAAATAGAATATGCAGAGAAATAGCATGCTTGTTATAAGCATTACTTAAGTTTAGGTTTAATTAAGCTTGACTGCTATTTGTGTGCTCCCTGAAACAGAGCAAGCCCAATCTTATTAATCCACTAAGGCTAATTGGATTAATGGACAAAACACATCTTCCCTTAATAAGATAAAGGATTGAAATATAATCTCTAAGGGAAGTATCCACCCTGCTGTTAAAGTAAACTAACAGATTTATTGACCCTAACTGCTCCCAGAAATGGATCTTTCAAGAAGAGCTGGTTTTTGAGGGAAGCAGTTGGAGGAGATACTTTGGACCTCAAATCTTGGGACAGCCTCTCAACCTTCTGCAGCCCAAAGCAATCAGTCATTTGGTAACTGAACTCCTATCCACATGAAAGATTAAAAGCTAGAGCACTATGCTGCAGTGTAAAGACTCCTTTGAAGGAGGTACAGTGCTGTAGTGTCTTGTTGCTATAAGCAGCTGAAAAAAAAATCATGGATTAGCCCAATTGTGTATGCCTGGCCTCTGTGCTGTGTGAAGATATGCAGAGAAAATGAGATTAGAGAGACTCTGTGACTGATCTGACTGATGGGAAGCCATACAGTCTGTGAGAGATTCCTTGTGCCTTCTCCAAGGATCCATACATCTGTGTGGAATTGTGCACTGCCCTAATAAATACTTCTGCAGTACATAAGCAGGGGAGATAATTTTGAAAGTAGCATAATTTATTCACTTAATTAATTTAAGGAGCACAAATATCAGTTGTCACTTCAGCACTAAGTTGCTTCTTTGTAAGTATTTTTAGGCTGGGCTCTGAGTTGTGTGAATTGCATCTACAAACTGTGTGTATTAGTCCTTGCACATACTGTACTCCATGCTAGAAGCCATCCTGTGAGTGAAGGCCTGGCCCTATAAATGCCTCTCTGACAGCTTCCTGTTGCTTACTGAGCTTTGGCAGGCCACCAGAAGAAGTGAATCCTCAGACTCTCCTGATGTAAGAAGAGCAAACAAAAGGAACAGACAAGGAGGACACAAGCAGTGGGAACAAATACTTGTTATCTCTTGCATGGGCAAGAGTGCAAAATGGACAGATCTTTGGTCCTGTGTTGCTAAGATTATTTTTTTTTTTTAATCTGGGTATTGGTATTAGCAGTTGGTAAAAGGTTTTTCAAGCCAAAGAAGTGGCTGGGGAAAATGTAATTCTAGGCTAATAATGGTTATAGAACTAATCTTGCTTTTTCTTGCTGTTCTGTTTGGTATCTTTCCAGCTGCCCCCAATAAGCAGAAACATGCATTAGAATTGCTAACAGGTGGCCTTTACAAAACAAATGTTAATTGCTTTAAATACATAAAATTAGCAAACTCCCATTGAACACTTATGGTCAAGCCACAAGAAACCTCTTGGGAAAAAAAAAAGATATTTCTTTTTTTAGGAAGAGCCCAAGGAAAGAGAAAAACCACTTCTTTAAAGAGAAAGTTAATGAGTAGTCTTTCCCTCTGTCATTACATTTTAGATGCAAACTAACCAAATCTGGCTTTCTGTAAAGTGAGACTTGTAGTGTATGTTATTTATATGATGGGCTCCTTCAGTTTCTCATGCTCCAGGTGCGGACCTTGAAAGAAACTAATATGATACTGCTGATTACATTCTGTGCTCCTAACACTAGCACAGGTGTAGAGGAGACTCTTTAACATCTGAATGATATTTCAGTAGGATTTGCTCATTTCAGCAGGATTTGCTCATTTCAGCTATTGGGGTAGCATGTGTGGTTTTTGACTTTTTCCCTCCCTGCTGCTGTCGATTCAGGAAGATCCTCCAAGTCTGGCACTGATTTTTTGCACTGCACATCATAACTGATGATAGGATCTAGCCTCTTGGCTGCAGGTAATGACGTCATTTGGGAAGCAGATTAACACTGTTAGATGAAGGTGCATGAAATAAGATGAGACTTCATATCTTTTCAAGGGTAAACCTAAGTAGTTAACACACTTTAAAAAGCTAAGCAATATGATGGAAACGTGACTCACCTATGTCTTAAAACATTGCAATGCAGGTGACAGCCTGTTATTTCCAAAAGAGTACTGAAGAACTCGATAAGGTTCAAAGAGGACAACGGACATGATCAAAGACTTGGACTACAGCCATTGCAAAGAACTAGGTAGGCTCTGATGCTTCAGTCTGTGTAAGGGATAGGTACCAACTGTTTGCTGTCTTGGTCAATACAGGAACCTGGTTTATCAAATCTAACTAGCTGGTTTTCCATGCCCTGGCACAACTGCTAGGTCAAGGATGTTGTGGAGGCAAAACAGTTCTAGCTCAAGAGATGAGGAATTCTTAACAGAGAACTCCGTTGAGGGTTACTAGACAGACCACATCAGGCTGAGAAAATCCCTGTTAAAAGTGTTTGGAAGCCGGGGCAGTACTCTAGGCAGCATTGGCTAAACAAAGCTTTGGTGTGAGCCACTACAGTTGTGTTCTTGTGAGGCCTCTTGTGTTTCTTTCTTGTTTTAGATGGACATTTCTTTTAGTATCTTTCAGCTTAGGGCCTATGGAGTGCTTCTACAGGATTGCTCAGAAAAGCAAGTATGTTGTTAGGCTTGTGCTTGCTACAAAGGAGTCAGTGTTTCTGCTAAAAACCACACAGGGCTCTGCAAACCCTAAAGAAAGTCTGAAAGCCACTTGTTCTGCTGAAGTTGTCTCAAGAAGCATTCCTGTTGCACTTGTTCTTAGAGATAGTGAGTGCTTCCTAACAAGGTGCCAACATAACAAATTGGTTTGCTAAGGCATACTTGAAGCTGCCCAGCCCTATCAGCTTTTGACAGCAGGTGATGACGCACAAGTCCAGCATAAAGCAATTTACAAACAATCTTTTAATGCAACTGGAAGGTCAGTGACTGTGCTGGAGTTGGGGGAGACATGAGAAAATGAGTAAGTACCCTCTACCTAACTGGCAAAAAGCACATAAGGGGCAGAAACAGACTTGCAGAGCATGATGATGCCATGACTACTAGAAGCAACTCTTGATTTACCTGCATGGTAGATACAAAAATCCTGGGCTCCTTTTAGCAGAAATTTCTTTGCCTTCAGCCCCACTCTGACCAGTACAAGCAAGCCTGCAATTAAACATGCTAATAATCATGTTGTTCTACACTCTCTGCCTTAGTTTTGAAACTATGTCAATAGCGCAAAAGATGTGAATAGTGCAAAAGCAGTGAATCTCACTAGAAAGAATCTGAATGCTCTACAGTGTGTGAGGTTTTGCCAAATCTCTGGAAGCTGCTGTTAAATCTCTGGCTCTATATTATGGACTCTTTGGATAATAGGGCTTTAACTAGATGCCTCAGTTAGAAGCTTGGATATCATTCCAGTATTTCCTGCTAGTTGTAGGAGTTGTATTTGTTTTGGAAGGTGCTCAAAATGAGAGGAAAGGAAAGCTTATTTTTTGACAGATAGCTCCACTAAAAACTGGCCTTCTTCCAGCTCTGGCACAGCACCACTTGCAGTACTGGCAGTGTAGTCAGCTGTGTGGACACATCTGTATCCACAGTTGGACAAGAAATTACTAACTTCACTTAATGTTGTTGTTTGTTTCTCATATGAGCTATGTGATATCTCCTAGTCTTCCCTAAAATGGGGCATAACATGTGATGTTATGATGTTTGCTCTTCAAAAGACATTGCTTAGGGAATTGAAGCTGAGGTAACAGTTTAGGAATAAAGAAACAAACCCTAGTTAAAGATCATGCCGCAACCTCCAGTTACCTCTTATGAATGAGGTGGGTTTAAGCCAGTTGAAAAGTAACCCTGCTAAAGAATGTGTGTCAGAAAGGGATTTTGACCCCTGTTATGGCTTTGCCAGCACTGAGTTATTGTTGTTGTGAAAGCTTTCAAGCTGTGGTGGCCAAAAATGTCTATCTTAAGGAAGATCACAGGCTGGCTAAGCTAGTAAGGATTGTTTGAAGTTCACATCTAAAAAGAAGGGAAAACTTGCTTATGAACATCCCTGATTGTAACTTAATTGCTGCAACTACAATGAACAAGTAACTAGTTTATTTATGAGCTCCTAGAAAACAAAGAACAGTCAGCATGGTTCTGTCACAGCAAGATACATCCAAGCAGCTTAATGTGTTTCTGCAATAGGGTGAGCTACACCTAGATCTTTGTGCTGCTGCTTTTGATATTGCCTCCCAAGGTGCCTCTTTGATCAGCCAAGTTGAGATGAAAGGCCTGGAATGAGGGGAAGCTGCTTCAGAAATGGCACTTGATGAAGGTACCATCAATCTGGAAACACCTGCATCTGGGCTACGCAGAAGACCAGTGAAAGTATTGGCCACCAGCAAGGGCTTGGATGGTGGAACAGAAAGCACACTGTGAACTACAGCGGATGACACCAGCTGGAGCGCAGGAGGTGCAAGGTTGGTTTAGCACCAAAATTTCGAATATAAACTAAAGCACAAAGCAGAAATAAACTATAGTTGTGCGTGGAGGAGAGGAGCTGGCGAGCCAGCCTGCTCAGGGAACGAGCAGCGGGGCTGATGCCGCCAAACTGTGCATCCACCGTGTATCGCAGACCACACACTGGGGTGGTCCGACAGCAGCTGCCGCCGGCCACGTCCGTTCAGCGAGACCGGCGAGGAGCTTCTGCCCCAGGGACGCCACCGTGGACTCCGTTCGCGGTGTGGGCGCCCCACGCCTGCTCCCACGTGGAGCAGGGCGGCGGCGCCTGCGCGCTGGGGCAGCCGCCGCTGTGAC
>JANHGB010028669.1:359-11113 GCA_026283785.1 Coracopsis vasa | reverse complement strand
TGAGCCTTCTCTTCTCCAGACTGAACCCCCCAGGTCCCTCAGCCGTTCCCCATCACACTTGTGCTCCAGGCCCTGCATCAGCGCCAGTGCCCTTCTCTGGCCCCGTTCCAGCACCTCAATGTCTCTCTTGTAGCAAGAGGCCCAAAGATACCTACATACAAGAGCAGCTCTCAAACAGGAACATCCAAGTCCAGCAGAACTAATACTCTACTTAATCACCAAGAGAACTTAATTCAGACTAGCAGACACAGGCAATCCTCTTCCATCATCTGACAAAGCAAACAACCTGGATAGGGCAATCAGAATGCCTTACAAACGACAGAAACAGCACTGAGTCTTCTCTAGCATTACACATCATCCTGTAATAAAAAAGCAGTGCTTAGTGCTCCTCTCCCTATAGGGACACTCTCAGGAAGTTCAAAAGCAAAAGAAAAGCCCTCAGAGCATTACAGTTTAGTGGGGAATTTGCTCTCAACTCGATTTTAAAGCAATATAAGTCCAGATATTACTGCTGAAAGGAAAAAAAACCACCCAGCTTTGTGCTGACACACCAAACCGAAGCAGCTGTTGGGCAGGAGTTGAGCACTGGGCCAAGCCGGGTTGACATGAGCAGCACCTCTGACCCCCTCCTGTTCCAGCAGCACGTTTCTGCTGACATGGAGGGGACAGGCTAGAGGCCAAGCAGAAGGAAACAAAGCCAAGTGATGGCAATGTTTGCCTTGCTTAATAAAAAAGAAGCAAAAAGAAAGAAAAACCACACACCTTTGGAGTTTGCCAAAATAGACAATGTTGTTCAGAGCTTTCCAGTTTCAAGGTCTTAAAAGCATTTTATAAAGACGGCATTAAAACAAAAGAAGGGGGGGAAACTACATAAAATTTAGGCTGCTTTTCAACTTTCAGGAACAAACATGCAAAGGGAATAAAGATCCTTGCCTATTATGATTTTCTTAAATCAAATTACATTGAATCCTGCTGCTTTACAAGCCTGGATTTCCAAAGGGTCCTTAACACAGCCTTTTCTTGCTGCACCAAAACTAGCATGACAATCCCTTGTAAAAGCCCCACTGAGCGAGGCTCAGCTGCAAGGAATCACTAATAAAAGTGTCTCAAGCATTCCACTTTACAGCACCACTGTGAGCTGCTGCATTAAAACCAGCCATTGGCTCCAAGTCAGCTTTATTAGATCTGCTTGACTTCGAGTTTCAGGTGAGGCTCCGAAAGCCAGAGCGTTACAGCTTTATTTATACGCACGCATACATTCGGCTTGTTGGGGAGTAGCTGAGATGTGCAAAGCTCTTATTAAACTACAAACATAATGATTTCCAAATCTACACTCTGTAGAAACTCCAACCACCATCAATGACAACATCTCACAGAGCTGTTTATAGATTGAGAGTTCCCAGTTTCATTTTGCATTTAGTGTTCTTATTATCTTTTTACTACAGTTCTCAACCTTTCTCAGCAAAGAAACTTTAGTTTCCCCTGAGCTCCACATGGGAATGGTTTTATATCTTATAGTTCAGCAAGTAATAATGGTCTGGAGGACTCCACAGGCTTTCACTCACATAGGTTTTGCTGTTAAAAACACACAAAAAAAGCAACAAACAAAGCCCACCTCTTCCATTAAATCCTAAATTCCTCCTAATCCCACCTAAATCAACTGGCTCAAACCGTAACAAAGGTTTATTTATCCCTTTCCATCAAATAACTCGCTTTGTTTATTAAGTCATTCCACTGGGAAACCCTGCATTGTGCTAATGACACATCTCTGGCTTTGAAATGTTAGGAGTATGTACAGCGCGGTACTGTGTGTTGTTGCCGTCTGGTGCCTTGGAGGAAGAACATGTCTGATCTCATTAGCTTTCTACTTTCTGCAGGAGGCAATTGTCCTTCAGCATGTGGGTGGGTTGGATGGTACAAGGAGGGGGGAATCAAAAGGGAGTGAAATCCAAGTTTCTGGCACTAACCCAGATTTTATGCTAGCAAAGTGCCTGGATTGAAGCCAGCATTAGAGTCTAACGATATCCACTTCTGCTGCTTTTGCTTGGAAAACCAAACATACAGGGTAATATATATTTTTATTGGGAAAACAAATGGTGACTCAAAGACAGAAATCCCCTGGCAATGTGGAGGGAATTGGTATCCTAGGGTACGTCTCTGACGCCTTTTGGATGCAGATGAGAACAAACTCTGCCCGTGCTCTGAGCTGACTGGTGGCTTTGTAGCATGGCATTGAGCCCGCATCCATATACCTTCCGTCTCAGCAAGGCTTCTTGGTTATGTTTAGTACCACTAATGATGGTGACCTAGCTCCCAGGCAGTGCAGAACAAGCTCACATCTGCCTGCAAAACGCAGTGTAGACAGAACCTGGCAATGATTTTTAGCTGGGGACCAGTGAGTACCTCCAGCTCTCTGTTTCTTTCCACCCTGTAAGACCACACTGGTTACAGAGTTAACATCATTTTTGGTAGGGAATAAACCATGCAGACTGATTTGTATTCTTTACCTTTACGAGACTGATCTAGTTTGGATGATATAAAAATGAATCCTGAAACACACTTAGCTCAGTTTGACTAGAAATTGCTCCACCTCACCCTGATAGGAGGGCTCAGCATTTTGAGGGGTTAGGCTGTGCTTTGTTTCCACTCTTATATCAATGGGATGTGTCAGGATAATGCCAGTGGCTCTTGGAGTGTCAGTCCAGGCTTTTTTATGGCTATTGCACTGACATTGTAGAGTGTATCAGTGGTTGTCCCACAGAAAGCCAGCAGAGGTGCAGATCTTTAGCAGCTTACTGCGTGTCCTATTTTAGCTGCAACAGAAATTGGCTTCCATTTTCACAGCAAGGTGTGGTAGTGGCTTGCAGACTCTGCCTCAGTAGGTGTTTTTGCATCTATGACGTGCTCACACTCACTGCTGCATTGTGAAGGCTGTAGACTGGAAAATAAGAGCCGCCAGTCCTGGTCTAGGTCCATTTCATATCCTATTCCAGCTGATGTACAGCATTAGATGGAAAACAACATGACTACTGTGAGGGTGGTGAGGCGCTGGCACAGGTTGTCCAGAAAAGCTGTGGGAAATCCTAGAGCCCTGGGGATCAGCTTTGTCACGGAGTGGTCCTTTGTGTTATCTATTTTCCCCCTTGAGTTGTGACACGTGAGGACCCAGAGGGAGTCCTGCTCTCTGCATCTCTGCTGAAGTGCTGGGGATGCATTTCAGGAGCGTGGTTACTGCCTTCTGCTGTAGAACATCTGGCATCAAATTTATCCTTGCTGTAATTCCAATAATTTCAAGAGTCCTACCTAGAAGTAGACATTTCCCTTAGCAAATTATGACGTGACTTACGGGTTAGAGAGAAGGCTTGGATCACTGCTATATGCCACTTTGCCCTGGATGATGCCCAGGGCTTATTTGGAGCACTACAATGATCTCTCTGGCTACTGTTGGCAGTCTTCTGTCAACTAACTTAATATTTTCAGTCCTACTGTCTGCAGGTTAATTTGGAGAGGCAGGCTGTACTAATCCGGCACCAGGAAGGAAATCATATGCCTCAAGAGGTAGCTGTGTATGGAGCTGTTGATTAACTGTTTGTAGGCAAGTCCTCGATCACCAGATATTATTCTGTCTTTAAATTGCTCCGTTTGTGTATTCAACATCTTTGCTTATAAAGGCCCAACAGAGAAGGGAAGAGTTCTGCAGTTTTATTTTGCTCTTTGCCGTCTGGACTTGTCATCAGGCAGTGATGCTGTTGATGATAAACTGGGTTATTGGTATTTTCCTAGTCTTATTCTGCTCACTGAACGTTGTGCTCAGTTCATGTTCATTTCATCGTATGTTCTCCTGGCGGCTGAAGGTGCCTCCATACCCCACTGCCCTTTTCCTTGCCCATCACTCTACTCCTTTTTAAGTGTGTAGCACACCCAAAAGTTAATATTTCTTTTTTTCTCCTCTCTCCTGATTGAGTTCTTCTTTCATGCAGAGAAAGATAACAGTTCTGTCACTTCTCTTCACAGATTGTGATCCCCTTCTTCAGCCTACTGATCAAAGACATTTACTTTTTGAATGAAGGATGTGCTAATCGCCTTCCAAATGGACACGTCAACTTTGAAGTAAGCTCTGAAAACCGCTTTTATCCATCCCATTCCGATAGCGCTACCTGAGACCGTTTGCCTGCAATTTCAGTGCGGACCAACAAAGATGCCAAAACAGATGATCTCAAGTGATTGTGTGAAAGTTACACCAATCCCAGAATGCTTCTAAAAGAATTAATATGTATATTTTACATAAACATTGCAAGCAGATCATTCTAACTTGCTCCTTCAGTGTTGGCATTGTGAGAATGAGTAATGCATGAAACACCTTAAATTAGAACTGTTAGAAGGCCTAAAGAGTTGGGAGGTGTTGGAGTCATTCTACTTTATGTAATGTATATCTATTTCTGCTCCTTCCTGTTCCATCAAAGTTTAAGTCCTCTATTCTGAAGTACACATATATAACCCAGAGCTTTGTTCATGGATACATTTTCATTGAAGTGCAAACTGAAATGGCTCAGAAGAAGAAACGTAGGGCACCCTTTCCTCTCTCTTTTCCCTGTAAATGAACTGTGAAAATGTACCCACCTAAACCAGAAAAGGCTCTTTTTTCATGATATCCTTCTAGTTGGCATGAGGGATCCTGGATCCCAGTCTTCTGCTTGCATGGAGCTGTTTTAGTGAGATAATCATACTGGATCTGAGTGGAATGGGTTTATGTTTACAGAAATTTCTGGAACTGGCTAAGCAAGTAGGAGAATTTATAACATGGAAGCAAGTGGAATGTCCCTTTGAACAAGACCCGAACATCATCCACTACTTGCATACTGCGCCCATTTTCACTGAGGATGGTAAGACTCTCCACAGTCTCTAATCACTGAAAATACATCTCTTCACCAGTGCTTATCCATACCCTGATCGATGCTTTGATCTCTCTCACTGATCAGTCCTGGTTCTTTCCTAGCTTTCCTGTCATGCAGCTTGTTTATTCCCAGTCTATCAACGTGGTTTTGCAAATACAACCTTCTAACTCATGAAGCTTCTCTCTGATTGCTTTCCTTTTGTCCATAACTCCTCTATAAGGCACTGTCTAGGAAGCTGCCATTGTAGCCCTATTTTTGTAATCATGAAAAGAGGCCACACAACCGCGTTGTGGACTGCTGTGAATGTCAGCTGTCCCTTAGCTGCTTGTTCAGTGATTGATGGAGCCAGAACTAATCTCTTCTACAAACCCAGGCTGTCATCTCTTCAGTGAGCACGGCCCAGGGTGACGGCAGTCCAGCTGACCTCTTTCTCTACAGCACAGAAATGTTATCTACAGAAAAGAAGTTTTAAGGAGAATCTTTTCTAGGAATTAATTTCAGCTTCAAAACCCCTGTTCTGAAGTTATTTCTCTGATTGTCTTTTTCTATTTATCTGTCCTCTGCAATTTCGTATCCAGCATGTCAGACTGTGTCATTTCATATTGGTTTGTCTCAGTTGCCTCTTGGTACATTGTCACGCACTGAATTGTCTGTAGCTGTATTCCCATCAGCTATACTTGGGTTGGGTTTATTTTGTCTTGGTTCCATAGGCAGTTTGCTGTACTAATCC
Organism: Coracopsis vasa; assembly: GCA_026283785.1. NCBI lineage: Eukaryota > Metazoa > Chordata > Aves > Psittaciformes > Psittacidae > Coracopsis > Coracopsis vasa. The sequence goes on along the minus strand of JANHGB010028669.1, from coordinate 5,488 downwards.
AAGTTAATCAGACCAAGACAGCTTTTATTTCACAGACTACTTCAGAACACAAAATACTGCTTCAAAAATCCTGCCGAAATCCTAAGAAGGGCTGCCAAAATAGAATAATTAATGTGATTTAAGCAGTGGGTATCGGAAGGAGATAGGATGAAGGCATTTGCTTTAGGCTCTAAAGGGACAGAAAGTGAAAGTCAGGGATAAAAGTACAGTGTTCAGGCTGCTGGACCAAAAAAGGGTGACCTCAGCCCACTAATTGCTTGCAGATTTTCCCTCCCCCATATTCATAGTGCTTTCATGAGATGCCTTTTGCGGAAGCCACAGGAGGCCTCCCCTGCTACCCAGGGGAAGTGCAGAGCAGAAAGACCTGCCCTGAGTAAAAGGTGGGAGAATGTATTAGAGCTGCAGCAGAGGTATGTGAAATGCAGCTGTGACGCTTGTCACAGCGTGGCAGAATGGTGGGACAACACTTGCATATGAAAATGCAATTAATTGGAGCACAGACTTGAGTTCTCAGATGGTCCCAGCATTAAAGAATAAAGCATCAACAGCCAAATGAGGAAATGCATGTGGATGCAAACCACAGCTTACGTAAAACAAAATCTGCGAAGACAGTGAGATACTAATGCACCATCAGCTTTTGCAGAGGAGATTCCACAGCCTAGACACACTTTGGTGTCATGAAACGCATCCTACAGTGCAAAGTTTTGCACTGTAAAAGACCTGGTTTATTTTCTTCTACCGTATTTCTTCTCTGGTTTCTGTAACTCATTCTTGCCTTGAGGGTGTTTTGTATCCATTTAAGATAGCGTGTCCCTGTAAGCTTTAAAAAGATTGAGGAAGATAAAGTTGTGTTAAGCGATGGGAATACCCTCATTTTAAAGTTTATTTGTTTAGCTGTCAGCTCCCAGTGTCTCTTTTTTAATGTTCATACACCGCTCTGTAGCAGTGCTGTGATGGAGTAGATAGGCCTGTATCTCTATATGCAAAACCAGAGATCGTTTAACTGGTTAATATTGTTATAGGAAGGTCATGCTAACATATTTGAACTCTGAGGTCCTTTACTGCTCCAGCAAAATTAACCAAACAGCTTTCCAAAGGCAGACATGTGAGCTCACCACTGGCGTCCTACTGACTACCAGCTACCTGGTGGACCATGAAGTTTTAGTCTCTCATGCTGTGTGGTACAATACAGGACATACAATGATGCAGAGAGGTAGGGGGTTACTGCTGCTGTTGGAATAACACATATCTACCTTTCCCAGGTTTGTATCTGGCTTCCTATGAAAGTGAAAGCCCGGAAAACCAGACGGAAAAAGACAGGTGGAAATCCTTAAGGTAACCACTTACTTTATCAGTTCATTTCTGAAGTACCTCCAAACTGCTGCTCTGATAGCCAAAGCTTGTAAAGTGCTGGCATTTAAAATGTGACCTCTGATGGAGGTCTCTTCCATTTAAGACCATTCTATAGAGCTAAGGCTGCACTGATAAAAACTAATTGTAATCTCAAACCATCCACATCTTAAAGAATACCCTCCACGTGTGCATTCCCTGCCCATGACAGGGGGATTGGAACCAAATGATCTTAAGATCCTTTCCAACCCTAACTATTCTATGATTCTATGATTTACATAGTGTGTACCCAGGCAAAAGAAGCCTTGCATAGATGAAAAATACCCTGGGTTAACTGGATCTTGCTACAGTTTACACTTCTAATAAGAGACATATAATGGTTTGGTGTAAGTGAGAATCTTAAGACAGTGATGTAAAAAACCAAACAACCACCTTTATATTTGCCTTTTTTCACTGTTCTTATGTTTTCAATTTACAGATCCACTATTTTAGGGAAGACTTGAAGACTAAGAGATTGTTGCAGTAGGTCAAGGGAAAGAAATCCGCAAACGTTTTGCACTACTGATTCCAAAGATGCCTGTTTGGGATTTAGACAATTTTTTTTGTTTGAGTTTTTTTGTTGGGTTTTTTTGACTGCCTGACATGATGGATGAACTGGCTTCATCCACCGCAATCGACAGAACTGTGTGCACAATGACGCTTTTCTACCTATGAGACAGAGAGAGGAAGGACAAACAGACTATTTGTGGCTGTGCCCAAACCGCATCAGGATCGCTGTAACTTTTGCCTCTGAAGGAAAACGTAAGGAAATCAGGAGTGTGGAGAACTGTGGTACTGCAAAAGAGAAGGGGAACGTGTGTAAAAAGGAAAGCAGAAACCACACATGAATATTTCAGAAGCAGGTGCTTCAGACTGCAGCTCTTTAAACCCTCTGAGGATTGTAAAATTAAATCAAACACAGACACCGCAGCAATCTGGTTAATTGCTGAATGAAGAACGAACTTAATCTTACATTAGCAGTCCCCCGGCCTTGTTGAACAAAGCACTGACTGCTACAGGTATAAGCTTCCAGCGGATGAAAACAGACATCGCTCACTCATATGTACACGTGTATGTCATACACAGACCACAGCAGCATGGGCCAGTCGTGAGTGTTAACAGAGGACAATCCGAAGTATGACTATGGCTTAGTTATTCTTCCCACCACTGTTGTTGCTTTTCTTACTGTGAATCTTGGCAGATCTGAGGAGGGTGAAGAGTGTAGATGGTTTTGCTTAAAGACATCCCCCCAGCACCGAATCTAAAGCTGAACTGAAGAAGTAAATTAGTCTGGACTCAACGTACCCCTATTTAATGTATGTAGTGTATTCCTAATTTTGTTGATGCGAAGTTACATCTTTTAGAGGGTTCTATCGCACTTAAATAGATGGCATTACCATTTGAAAAAACTCTGTCAGGTTACAATTAATTCAGTGCTGTTTATTCTTCAAAGTGATGCTAAGAGGATGGGGGGGGGATAATTGCTCTGAATTTGGGAACTACATTGTACGCTCTAAGAAGACAAAGGGTTTCAGACTAGAATGAATGCACTAAAGAATTTGTCATTCATGAGCAGGTAACTATTTTTCTCTTATTTTTAGGATCTAAACCATGTTCACCATTTCCTTACAGATAATACAAAGTAGGGACTACATCTTGTGTTTAAAGTTGTACAATAATCAAGGTGCTACTGTAATATCTATGAAATGATAATGAATTATATGGATATTGGATTCAAAACTAAGGCCTAACAGTAGACTATTTGTTTGTATGTGGAAGGACTGTTCCTAACTGCCCCAGAAAAGACTTCAGAAAGCTTAAATGAAACCTAAATGCCAGATGATATTGAACTTTACATTTTATTACTGACTTGATGCTGGCCTTTTCAGATGCTCCAGTCTTTCTCTGTCTACAACAGGAGGATATAACCCTTTCTTTGCGACCGGCAATAGTTCACTTCAATACAGAGTGATTCCAAGTGGCTGCAGTGTTCTGAGGAATCAGGCTACTCACAAAACCTGGCTATGTCTTTAAGACAGAAAACTGGCACAGTTCCTGCCCTCTGCCAGGCCTCAGGAGTTATACATGCCTGAGCTGTTGAAACGTGAGGCATTTCTGAGCTAGTGTTTGAGGGCAGCTCTGACGATTGAGCTGATCGGGAGTGCAGCAGCCTGAGACATGCTCTAGGTGATACACTAAAGGTCTGTAGTGGCTGCAGTGCAGTTCTTAGGTTGGGTTATGATCTGTGAAAACCTGTGCAGCCTGGGCTATGGCCACTTGGAATCCACTGCTCTTGGAATTGTTGAGATGAGCAGGATAGCATCTAGATTTGCATACATAGGATTTCAGTTCTCCTTCTTGTATAGGTCTATCAGCACATGAATTCAAGCAGGGGGAACCTAAAAATGTCCTGTGTTTATTGGAGCCTTGTATGGAAGAACTAAGCGTAAGGATGGTTCAGCATCATTCTAGCCAGGGAATGATCACTGTTCCAGTGACACTGTTAATATGCTGTTTGTTAATTTTTGCACATAAGCTGAGAGCTATACATGATCTATACATACAGAGCCATTCCTTCAAGCAGAACCATTTCCAAAATGATGCCATTAAAAGCCTGTCAAATTCCAGCCAAATCCAGAGCAATAACCATAAATATATCGACAACATTAAGTGTGTTTGCTAAATGGTCATATTTTTCTTAACATCTGCATCTTTTTTAACAGGCACAGTGTGACTTCATAGTGGAAATGTTGGTTTACTCATCTGAAACCCAATGTAGGTGGATGGACCCTTTCTTAAGACCTGCTTTGCAAATCCTCACTCCCTTTCTAATGTGCCAGTAGAGACTGGTACAGCTGAGATTGTAACACCTGAGGATGAATCAAAATGTGATTGCTCCAGATAATACTTTATATTCTCAGGCAGTTTCCATTCATTCGGGCAATTTTGTAAGTATGACTTAAATTAGATCTCACAAAGTTTATCACTGTTGCAAACTAAACCGCTTTCATAGTCCAAAACTTTCAAACCTCAGTGCTTAAAGTGGAAGCATAAAGGTCAGATTTAGGTGGGTATTAAGGGCTTAGCAGGACTGTCAGAAGCACTAAATTACATTTAAACTTTATGTAGTCACATACTTAAAAGGTCTTTTTTTCAAAGGTGCTAAACATCCTCATCATTTAGGGAGTACTGAATCAGTTATTGCTTTAAAGAGGTGTGTGATACTGATCTGTAGTATTTCCAGAGACACTGGCTGCTTGTTGTAAAATGACTTGGAAGTGAGAGTACAGAGCAACTTCAAATGAGAAGACAGCACTTCTAAAAAACAGGCTTTAGGAATCATAGCTTGTCTTCACAAAATTTCACAGCTAAAATCCTATTGATACAAATACAGTGTAAGCCTTAAGTTTTAGCTGTCAGTTGGTTTTGTAATTCATAGTTGTCCCAACTAGGGTGTACAGTTCCGGACAGGAGGGTGGTTAGAGCCTTGCTTCACCAGCAGGTTTTAAAGTGTGAGTACAACTGAAAACAAAGAAGGACAATTTGGGGAACAGATTTCTTCCAAAAATGTATTAACATTATAGAACAATGAGGAAAAGCACCCCAATAATTAGTGTTTTCTTGCTATAGATGTGCAAAGAACTCCTACCGTGCTGAAAAGAAAGCAGTATCACTTCAAATCAAGCACTAGGCCACCGTAAAGCATGTAGGCATTAGACTAACATCTAGACAAGTTACTG
>JANHGB010028667.1:0-43724 GCA_026283785.1 Coracopsis vasa | reverse complement strand
CTACTTCTCTGGGCAACCTGTTCCAGTGCCTCACCACCCTCACAGTAAGGAACTTCTTCCTTGTATCTAAACTGAACTTCCTCTGTTTAAGTTTGAACCCGTTACCCCTTGTCCTATTGCTGCAGTCCCTGATGAAAAGTCTCTCTTTGGCTTCCTTATAGGCCCCCTTCAGGTACTGGAGGGCTGCTCTGAGGTCTCCATGCAGCTTCTCTTCTCCAGGCTGAACAGCCCCAACTTTTTCAGCCTGCCTTTGTATGGGAGGTGCTCCAGCCCCTGATCATCCTCTTGGCCCTCCTGATAAATTGTGGCTGCCCGGTGGTAAATTATGCAGAGGAGAAAATGCCTGTGTAACACCAAAGGGGTGTTAATAAATTCCCGGACTTCTAAAAATTCAGTTCTTAGCTGCTGTTCAAAGTTCTAGTTCAAATAAAATTGCATTTAAATGCCATTTTTTTGCTATGTATCGAGGAATTTGTGTTGCTTACAGTTGTTCTAGAAGGTAAATGTATAAAGTTAAATCAATATTGCAGTGATTTTTTGAAATATAGAATAATATTTTGTTAATGTTACTTCTGCTAGTTATTTCTAAATTCTGCCACTTTTGCATCAGAATGTATATTTGAAGTGTTCTGAGTTTTGAAAGTTTTGGAGATGTGTTTGAGTTTGGGGAGGGAATGTGTATCTTGCTATTGCCAGTAATCTGCTGAAGTTTGTGGTATTTCCCTTTTGAGCTTTAAGCTTGTTTTTACATGGTAATTAGGATGAACACATTTAATTCTGCAGGTAAACTGATTATTAAACACTTCAAAACTTTGAACACAAGTATTATGTAGCATCTTGTGGCTGACAGATAAGGGGAAGATGAATGAATGAGTAGTAATGCAGTGTTCTGAGAAGAGGATTGAGTTTAGGTTTGTAGAAAAAATCAGTGATTTTTACTAGAACAGCTGATTAATTGGGGAAAGCAGGTAGCAGGATGTGGTGTCCTCAAAATCCAAGGAAAGGTTTGTGTGATGGAAAGCTGTCCTGCTTTCCCCAGCGGAATCAGTTGAGTTCATTTTAGCCTGTTTGCTGAGTGACTGTTCACTTGGGAAATGTTAGTAACTCAATGGATGGATGAATAAATTGGTGCAATGAAGTTGAGAGAGCTGGAGACTTTCAGGATAGCATACAGATCTCTGAGGGAAAATCTGGGTAATATTTTGGGAAGTTTTCAGTCCCTCTTAGCTCCTGTTGGAAATGTGATGGGAGCTGGTATATGTTTAGTGCTTTTGAAAATTTGATTCTGATTTCATTTTCTGGGATGCAGTATGCACAATGACTGTGCATCATTCCACTTGCATGCTATGCCTGCTAGAAATGTATTCCACATACTGGATCTGCCCCAGTACTGAAACGCTTTCTTTCCTGCTTCATTTTACCTGTTTCAGAGCAGTTGGTATTTACTAGGGATTTCACCAAAGACACAGGCAGTGACTGAAGTTAAATTCTTCTGAGAGGTGCCTGCTTGTGGCATCTGTGGCCATAAAGGTGAGGATTCCTTTCTTAGCTGTCCATGATCTACAAGGAATTATTTCACTTTGGGCACTTACCTTAGTTGCACAGTTCTGTGAAATTTGGAAGTCAGTTTGAAAGAAGGCGACTTAAATGACTAGAATATTATATGTGGCTGGATTCATGGCAGCACTGAATAGGGAACTTCTGCAGTCCCACCTTCTGTGCATTATCCCTGCTCTTTTGATCCATTTGGTCAGAAAAGTGGTGTGATAGGTCACGAACTTCCGTGGGTGGCAAGGCAGTTACCAGTTGTCTTCAAGCACAGACTGAAAGGCATGATGTTTTTCATCATGGAAATCTGTTTACTGCTTTGTTTTTCTAATATACACATAGAAGTAAAGATAAATATAGTGTTTATCTCTAAGAAAGTTTCTTATTTATTACTCTTGTGTCACTGTCCTTTGGGTTTCTTCCCCAGGCCATAGCTACTGCGTTTCCAGCTACTTTAGTCTTTTCATCGATCAGTCTATCAATTAATACTAATGATTCAAACTATATAAAAATAGAAGCTTCATATCAGTAATTTGACTTACATGTAAGAGTTCCCAGATTTCTTTCTGCTTGTGTATTAAGTACTTGGAAGCATTTAGCATTATATCATAGCATTTCGTTGAGAAAGCTGGCAGTGGTTCTTGTGGTCACATGCTGTACTTGAAGACTGGAATTTGAGTCTTAAGAACTTCATGATCTTGGTGACTCAGTTTGCTTTTTCTGACAGTTTTCCAAACTACAATGTGGAGTGAAAATACTTCTATAATGTTATTTGATATTACTGAGATTTAGCTTTTGTTAAAAATGCCTGATGCAACTCCTTCAGATTTTGGACCTGTCTCATGAAACTGCATTCTTTCTGCAAAAACATTTCCATTGTTTCATCTGAAAGTACAATTGTTTATAACATGCAAATTGGACATGAGATACTGCTTTGCAGTAGCTATTAATCTTCTGATGAACTGAGTTTTGTAGAGGGTGGAAAGGTTTTGCATAGAGTACAAACTGAATAGAATGAGTTTCAGAAATGTCTAGCAATTTAAAGTGCTGCTTGGGTTTAATTAAGATGTCCAGAAGCTCCACACACTTTCTTGAAATTGTCATGCTTTTTAGCCATGCATAATGCCAGTAATGCAAAAGTGCTTCTTAGAGCTTCTGAAGCACAAGAAAGTAGGATAACTGGGCAGATGAAGCACCAATGCTTATGAACCGTAAGAGGAGTGAGACTGCAGTTTAAGAACTTGCGTACTCTGGCTATGGTTGTAATTGACTTACAGAGGTGTCTTTGGCTTGCAAGCTGTACGCATTGCCTGTATTTGGGCACTTAGATTGTCCCAGTTGAGTAGTGAGATTGTCAGAGAATCCCTTCACTGAGGCTTAAGCTCACGCATCTTCCCTTATGTTGTGCTATGGGGTGGGAGTAAGCACATAGTCATCTTAGGAGTCTTAGCCTGATGGACAGCGACTTGTGAACTCAGGATAACTCAGTTTTGTTTGTATGTGTGGTTTTTTGAGGCATTTTGTTTGGAATGTGTACTACTCTCTTTAAGAGTGAGGCTATTTAATTGAGAAGCTCTGATTGCGAGATAAATTTGTCATAGGGAAGAAGACAGAAGGTACTAAAAAAAACCCACTGCATGCACGAATAAGGACTGAGAAATTCCAGAATTTTGTGGTTTTCTTTTCCAAAGTATGTGCATCCACCTTGAAATGGCACTAAATCAGGTTGTTGAGAAGCAGCTGTCATCTTGAATATCTTGCTATGCAAGTAGACTCTACCATGTTAGTTGTTACTGTCTCAAGAACTTTCTTATGGTATAGGTACATGTCTTCTGATCTCACTGGTGATAGAAGTAGATGTTTCTGCCTCTTTCTTCTGTCTTCACTAGAGTTTAATGCTGTGTCCGTTTTCCGTCGACTTCATGGGTTCTAATCTGTTTGGGCCAAAATAAGCCTTTTTAGCAGAGAGCAGCTGCTTTGCATTTCAAGTTCACCTGCTGGTTTTTGGGAATGAAAAGCAGGAGGACTGGTTAGGCCAGCTTACAAGGAATCATGCATTTACCCACTCATTTCTATCATGTGCTGCTTCGAGCTGTCTTCAAGAGATACTTGGGGCTTTTTGGCTTTATTTGGGAGATACGGTGTATCTGGTTAAGTTCATTCAAGGTGATTACTGTTCACATTGCAGTAATTCCGTTTGTGCTTTTGTCTGAATACTGTGGTGTTTGGTGTATAATGTTAAAGGTCTAGCATATTCCATTTTGGAGGGTTTTATCTTGTAGACGAAGGACGAAGAAAGCTGGTACTGAGGAAAATAACAGGTCTTGTTCAAGTGCAGGATTTACATCTGTTTTTATAGTGTGATATTCCAACTTGAGAGTCTTAGGGCCAAAGAATACCCAGATGTTTTATGGTAAGCTAAGAAATTGTTCCCCAAACACTGGTGAAATGGTTGGTTTATGTTGGTAAAGTTGATAGTATTAGATAAGCATGAAATTTCCTGGCTCTCAGTATTGGTACTTCAAAGGACTGTATATCTGAGATAAACATGGAATTTCCTGGCTCTCAGTGTTGGTACTTCAAACGACTGTACAGCTGTCTGTTTGCTGTATCTGCAATGCCATGGGCATCCACTGAGAAAGCCAGCAAATGATCCAACTTGTTATTTGCTGAGGTACTTCAGTATGATCTGAAGATCTTCTGTATGATCTTCTGCATGTTTGTAAGGTCAGCTGATTGTACACAGTTAACTGTGATTGTAACTCACTACTACTGTTCTGGGACCAGGATGATACTGTTACTGAAAAGGAAGTTCATCTCCATTACAGGCTGGCTGAATGGGCTGAGGCTGGTGGTATGAGGTTAACAAGGCAAAGTGCTGGATCCTGCATTTGGGCCACAACAACCCCCTGCAAAGCTCCATGCTAGGGGAAGAGTGGCTGGAAATCTGCTCATGGAAAAGGACCTGGGGGTGCTGATTGACAGAGCTGAACATGACCCAGCTTGTGCTCAGGCAGCCAAGAAGGCCAGTGGCATCCTGGCCTGTATCAGCAATAGCGTGAGCAGCAAGGCCAGGGCAGTGATCATCCCCCTGTACTGGGCACTGGTGAGGCCCCACCTCAAATACTGTGTTCAGTTCTGGCCCCTCACTACAAGAGAGACATTGAGGTGCTGGAGCGGGTCCAGAGAAGGGCAACAGAGCAGGTAAAGTGTCTGGAGCACAAGTGTGATGAGGAAAGGCTGAGGGCGCTGGGGTTGTTTTAGTCTAGAGAAGAGAAGGCTCAGGGGGGACCTTGTCACTCTCTACACCTACCTGAAAGGAAGTTGTAGTGAGGTGGGGGCCAGTCTCTTCTCCCAGATAACAAGGCACAGGACAAGAGGAAGTGGCCTCAAGCTGCACCAAGGGGAGGTTTAGACTGGATATTAGGAAAAATTTCTTCACAGAGAGTGTGGTCAGGCATTGGAACAGGCTGCCCAGGCAGTGGTGGAGTCAGCGTCCCTGAAAGTGTTCACAAACCATGTAGATGAGGCCCTCTGTGACATGGTTATTGGTGGCTTTGGCAGTGCAGGGGTAGCAGTTGGACTTGATCTTAAAGGTCTTTTGCAACCAATTTGATTCTGTGATTAAAAAGAAGTTTGGTTACCCCTTAACCAGTCTTTTAGTAATATCTCTCTTGCATTCCCTTCTCCATCTTTGCATTCATAAGTTGGTTCTTCAGAAAAGAAATTAATTGTAAGAATTAATATCTTCTGTGTTGCTGCTTTCTGCACATCAGAGTGAATAAATGAAAGAATGACCATTAACCTGATTGTTAACTGCTGGGTCTTGAGTGGAATGCTGAATGCAAGCTTATTCCAAAATGGTAGAATCTCTCTCTCCTTTTTACTGTAATAAAGCTGCTTCTGTTTGCAGCGCTGTGTTGCTGGGAGACTGCAGCTAATTTTTATGGTGTATGTCAGTAGTAGCGATTCAAATTATACATTTAATTGAGTAGCTCTTCTCTTTGTTTGTAAACTGTCTTCTGTAAAGGGAGAGAATGTTTTGTTTTGTTCGGGGAGAACAGAATCCACACCAGAGAAAATGATGGAATCTGGAACAAAAGCTCAGATTGTTCTGTTGATAACATCATTTACTTCCAGAGTCACTAAAGGGGGGGTTGTGGCCTGGCAGAATTTACACCGGTCTGGTAGTCAAGTCTAATGCAGGTATGCAGGAGAATTCCAGGTGAGTGAATTCCACATATCCTCAAAGTGCTGTTTTTCAGGCTCTGTGCACAAAACTTCAGCATGTGATGTGACTTTAAAGTGAAACAACAAAATAGACTCTGAGAGATTATAAATTGGAGAACTCTGTAGTTTTGGTTCACAACACAGATGCAGTGGCAGTTTTGAGTTTCTATAGAAAATCTAGTCCTCCTTAAAATGATTGCTACACAGCTTGCATGTGGATCAGGACATGCATGCAATTACAGTGGCAAAAAGTGGGAGTAACTGGGCGTGCATCTAAATGAGAAAATACATGCATAAGGTAGAATCTGGCTAATAAGTTAAAAACTGTTTGCTTGCTGAATCTGTACCCTTTTCTGGAGAAAGGAGATGGTTATCCATTTCTTGATGTTCACATTCTGTTTAGGTTTTTAGCAGTGTTGCTTGCAATCTTGCTTGAGATGCCTCTATGTAATGGGGTGTGTGTGTCTGAAGCCAGCTTGCTTAAACACGCAAGTCATGTCAGCTGCAATGCGGCAGTGCTTGGTGCTAATGAGGTGAGCAGCCAGAGCACCCGGCTGCTTGTGTTTGCTCGTATCTGTGCAGTTATGGCAATGGGATTGGAAAAAGGGATTTGTATTGGATATGGCTCTGGTTTGGCCTTTCCAGAGTGTGTTTCTGTGTCTTGAGTACTGGACAGCATATTTTGACTTCGATTTTGGGAATTAGATGGTTGCTTCATTATATTTAAGGCAGGCTCTAAAATACACCCTGACTGGGAAAAGAAAAGAAAATGGGAAGTACAGAGAGGGGGACACTCTCCCTTCTCTCTTGCCCCCTCATTAATTCTAATGCACCTTGAAATGAAATGTATTGCCTGCCAATATGTGTCTTCAGATTGAATAGATTTAAGTGTGTACTAGAAAAGTAACATCTTTGGAATATAGTGCTAATGGGGTAGTTAATTTGGGCTAGCTCTGAATAGTTACAGCTTTCATAGGCACAGAAAGGCAGATGCACTGTGATTTCTCGGCTCACCTTTCTATTTTTTTAACCCTTAAGGTGCTGAAGTATGAGCTGTCTTACTTTATGCTGAAATCAGAAAGTTTCGCTTTCAGTGTAAGGTAGATAAAGTGAATCTCAAATCCTGTTTGTCTTTTCCCATCCTCAGGTGCCAGACTCTCTTTGTTAAGCTTGATGCCTTCCCATCCAATCCTATTGTATTCTCATTCCTGCAGCCTGTCTTTCAATGTTTCTTTTTCAGAGACATGGTCTGTAAAGCTATAGGTCATGATTAAGTAATGCATTGGTCTTGGTGACAAAGCTTGCTTTCCTTCTAGTTCCTGCCTTGATGTCACAGGGTGTTATCCTGTTAGCTGATAAAGTTATTTCTAAGTGCTTATTTAGTATAAATCAGATTGTTGAAATTATTGATGTTAAAAATACCGCTTTGCTTTTTTTTTTTTTTCCTAAGGGTCGTAGCTAACCTGTGTTACTTTGGCAGTGTGTTGTGTGTAATGTGATGCCACAAATAGAGGGATCAATAAAGATGGGACTGGGAAAAGTATGAAATGATGCAGGTGAGAACCAGTAGTGGGAGGCAGGAGCCTCCTGAGCTATTGATACTGGTGATATGAATTTAATGTGTACCTAACATTTATAGAAAGAATGATATGTCAACCTATAAAAAATGTCTTTCACCCTGGGAAGGAGCTCAAGACTGTGTGCCCTGATACAGTCTGTTTTTTGCCTAGTCCTAGATTAAGAGCGGCATGTATGGAACAGCACAACTGACGAGATGCATTTTAGGGATAGTTGTGCTGTTTTAATGCTCACTGTTGATGTCTAGTATCTGTTGTGGTCACATACAGTCCAGTATTTCTTTGCATGTTTACCTTCTCCTGAAGACCTTGTAGTTGATTGGGATGTTTTTCTCCTCCTTCTCTAGGTCTCCGAGTGAATGGTGAGCTCATTACTGCTTACCCACAGGTGGTGGTTGTGCGTGTACCAACACCTTGGGTCCAGAGTGACAGTGATATCACAGTCCTTCGCCACCTAGAGAAGATGGGCTGTCGATTGATGAATCGTCCCCAGGCCATCCTCAACTGTGTCAACAAGTTCTGGACATTTCAAGAACTTGCTGGTCATGGTGTGCCTCTTCCAGACACTTTTTCATATGGTAAGGCTTTTGGATCAAATGGATAGTATAGTTGTCTACCATAATTTATGCTTTTGCAGTGCAGAAGGTATGAGTCTAGTTTTGGAAATCCATAGAATTAAGTAGCATGAGGCTAGTTCCACAAACAAATGTTCCATAACCAGAAAAGTAAATTAAAGTTGTAACACTTAGATTCTGGTTTTGGCTTTGTTGATTAGATGTGATGCTTTGGGAAGGGTACTTTAACTGTACCTCAGCCTCCCAAGCAACTAACTGTTACTACTGCTACTGTTGGTGTTACTGCTAAACCATTTTGCACTCTTTTCCAGTTGCCTGAAATAACAGATAAGAACTTGGGGAGCTACATATCATAGCATACTGTAAGGATCTAGACTTCAGTAAAATCTGAAAGGGGATTCAATTTCTGTATGAATAAAAATATATGCAAATATACTGGTTATTGTGAAAGGACAAAAAGAGTACAGGCCCTCATGATCACCTTGCAACAATTGTTTGAGGCTTGTTTGCCACCAGAACAGTTAATTATTTGTTTCTTGTGCCTGCTTCTGGAGTGTGTGGTTTCTGACAGAGTGCTAGATTAGAGGAACCATGAGTGAGCTACCCTCATGCTATTTCTGATTTTATTTACAGTATGTTAAAGAACTGAAAATACCTCTCAGCCTTCATTTTCTTCTGTCTGGTTGCACCAGTAGACTTTTGTAATAGGAAGTTGACAAAAAACAGAAACTTGACAAAAACCCAGAAACTTGACAAAACCAAAACCATGGGTTTCTATCAATTAGTCTGAATTACAATTCCTGTCAATTACTGTGAAAACAAATCTGAGAAGAAACATACCCTTTCTTTATGGATATAGTTGCTCTGGCTCTTTGAGAAAGGAATAAAAGTGTTCAGTCTTTTTTGGGGGAGAGCATGAACAATGGGGTAATTGCAGAACATCTCTGTTTGTTCATAACTTCCTGCCACTTCTTTTAATGCCTGCCTCTGGAATTTGACAGGATGGTGACTACTTTTTTTAAACGCACGTATTAAATTCCTAGGGAGAGCTGGCTTTGCCAAGAAAAACAGGATGTCCTGAATGACATGTTACTCCCTGACACACATTAAAATCCATAGCACAGGGTAGTGATGGCTGCTGCTGGCTTTGTGACCAGTGTCTTGGCTTGACATCTGCTCTTTACTTACTGCACATTCTGTTAGAGGACTCTCATCCCTTTGTCTGCTGACTTTCTCTTTTGTATTTCTTGTACTGTGCTCAGTCTTTTGTGAATTGAACTGGACTCAAATAACCTTCAAGTATCAACCATAATCATGAGAATGGTCATTAAAAGGTCCTTACAAATGCAATGAGATGAAAAGGTTGAAGTACTACTTCAGAAAGTAGGGAGAATGAGATGCAAGAGTCTTAAGCCTTGGAAAGGGGGATAGAGGAATGACAAGATTTAGGTTGTTGCTGTTTTCTGGATTATGCCTTGACTTCATATTCCTTGTTGCTTTCCTGGTTAGTAGTTTGAATGGAGCTGTTACTGTTGTTATGTCTGTGCTATTTTCCTGCTAGATATTTGAAACGGTGGGAGTTGATAAAGTAAAGGGGATAAACTGGATCAGGATGGTAGAATTGGGACATTCGGATTTCAAAAGTTGGATTGAGCCTTTTGGGGTTGTGATAAGGAGGCGTTTGTCAACTTATGTCTTTCATTTCAGAGGATGTAGGAGTTCATATCCCGTGGATCACAAACACCTTCGAAGTCTGATCATGCTTCATGACTGAGTTTCTCTTAACTGATAGGTTTTTTCTGCATTCTCTAAGCTGTAAGGGTGGGAGGAATGTGTGGCAATTATATCCCTGATTTGGCCACACTAGATTGATGGCACATAATGTTGTTGGTTTTCTTTTTGCCAGGTGGTCACGAGAATTTTGCCAAAATGATTGATGAGGCGGAAGTGCTGGAGTTCCCTATGGTGGTGAAGAACACGCGGGGTCACCGAGGTGGGTGTGAGGCCAGGGCTGAGGGAAAAGAGTGTTCTGAGCAGGACGCTTAAGATTTTGTCTTGTCAAATGGAGATAGTTAAATCTTCTATTGGATGTTGGACTTCTTTGTGGTACATTTAAATTCTACCACGCTTTGGCCTCTGAACACTGAGTATGCTGCAACACCAGGAAGCAGTTTTAGTAGAACTGAGTCTTGCAATAGGTGGGGGGATAGGATTTCAAAATTATGGTGCATTGGTGACTTTTGTGAGGAAAGCTTTGAACTGGAATAATGGAAGGTCTGGCCTTAGGGAAATAGAAGCCTACATGGATTTTAGGAATGTTTCTAAATAGGCTTAAGAAATGAAATCTTGGTTCAGTCAGTCTTAATTTGACCTTTTTTTCTACGTTGTCTATAATTAGGATTCTGATACAAATAAAATCCCATGTATTGTTTGTTCCAAATGGATCTCTTTATTCAAAAAAATACCTTGTGTAACAGTGCTGGTGATAATACAGCAGGTTCAGATTAAATTCTTCTGCTATTAGTCCTTTAAGTATTGAAGATGAAACAATACATAAATTTTGTTTAATGTTAGTGATCTACTAAAGGAAAATGTGTTTAAAATCAATTTAAGAGGTTATTTGCACAGTAGGTTGCACTGGTTTTAATTTACTTGAAAACCAATTTAATAAATACTAAAAGTAAAAAGACTGAAACCAAAGTTTTAAGCACATAAATCAGTAGTTGCCTTAAACAAAAGCGTAACAAAAAGGCAGCACTTCTTTCTTATTGTCCATTGGTTTGTTCCCACTCCGTGCTTGCTCTGGTGCATCTCTTCTGCTGGCATGAGTGCTTTTGCCATCATGTAGTAACTAGAATTCAGAAGATGATGTTGGATAGGTTATATTTACATGGATTAATTCCTTACGTGAATTGTCATTTACTCGGTCAAATGTCTGTGCTGACGTAATGGAAGAGTGAGTGCAAAAGTCTGGGACAGAGAAAGATAGACTTGCTTCTACTGGCAGTAATACTTGATTATAGGATTTTAAAGTGCTTGTGGAGCCTTGAAGCCAAGTTGAAGTTTGACTTTGGTGTATCTGAAACAGTGGATTTGACTTGACACTGCCTCTTCTTAAGATCTATTAAATAATTATGGAGTTTGCAGCTATTGAATTTCTTCTGCATTTTTTTTTTTTCCTAGCCAGAATTCATGTAAATCCCTGTTTACGAGTTTTGCTTTAAAGCACTTTAAATTCCAGGCATCTTAATGTAAATTTATGCACATCACATATCCTTTCACATGAAGAGAGCCGGGGAAGCTTTTTAAGATTAATTGAAGAGCAGCCATTTGCAGATTGTATTTAAAAAAAAAAAAAACAAACAAAATGGGCAAATGTGGTCCTAGGTACTGGCCAGTGAATAAAGGTCATTTTATTCCAGGTCCATTTTCTGTATAGTTGGCTGCTGCAGCAAATGTGCCAGTCTTGGTTTTGCTGAGATGTCATGATGCTGCATAATTCCTAAGAAGTAAATAGTTCCCCTCCAAGGCATTATTCGGCCTATCCCGTTTTAGGAATACAGTAGGATCATTAAGTGCAGGAGAGCTAAGTTGGGAATGGGAGAAGCTTTCTTGTCATGATTTTGAAGCCTACATTCTGATACAGCATTTGGGTTAAGAAATTCCATGTTCGTCAAGCAGTGTTCTGTGTTATGCAGACCTTAAATCTGGACAAAGCAGAGACTGCTGCAGTTGGGGTTTGGAGCACTTGGTGGAATTCTTCTTTGCATGTTATTTCTCCTAGTTCTGCTATTGCTGCATTTCTCGTCCCTTAGTTTTAAGATAGGCAGTTTCTCAATTGATTTTTGTACTCTGTTAATGTTGTAGCATAGCTGAGTTACGATTCTGCCACAAAAAAAAGATGTGCACCCTTTTTGCAAAACATGTAATATGACACATGGAAGAGTCCTTAAAAAACGGGAAGAGGAGCTGGGAAATGTAACTTAAGAGGGAAAGGGATGCCATGTTGTGAGACTAGAAATGAGATGGAAGGTGGTAGAGCCTGTTTCAGAGATGACTTTTCATCAATAATAGTAAAATTGAGAAAGAACAAAGAAATCTTTGGTGTGCTTTAGAAATGAAGAGGAATGAAATTATGGTTTAGGTTAAAAAACCCCAAGTCCTTGATGTTTGCTTGCAGAAAAGCTGATGATTTGTGAAGCGGTGGTTTGTGGGTTTTTTGTGTGGTTTTTTTGTTTGTTTTTTTTTTTTTTTTTGTTCTTGTGTTTTTTTTGGGTGATTTTGTTCTGTTTTTTTGTTTTTTTTTTTTACTGTAATAAATTACATTAATTTTATGCCATGTGGAATGTTCTGCTAAATTATTTTGGGTACTATGCAGTCTCGTGTTTTCCTCTGAATGCAGTTGTTCCACTGCAGAGCCTCATTCTAACAGCAACTTCTAACAAGCAGCTGGTTCTGCAGTGTCACGCTAGCAGCTTCAGAGTTTTTAGCTGCCTGGTGTTTAAGTTTCATGTCATCGGTTTTTGTGTGTTGAAGCTGTAAGCTGCAGTTACAGTCCTTTTGGATGAACGAAACTGTCTTACTAATTACATATCTGCTGCTCTTTAAGTATTTCTTCCTTTTTTCTCTCATTAAGGACCTGTACCAAAAGGAGTAGAAATTGCAAGACCACTTTTTGTGTCTAAAGTGCTTTGCTTTGCTTTTTCTTTCTTCTCCCCTCTTCTCCACCTCCCATGTGGCTCCTCAGCTCTGTCAGTCCCTGAACTCTTAGAAGCAGTGAAGCAGTGAAACACTGATGTCCACAGAAGAATTTGTAAACGTGTATAAGCTACAGATGGGGCTTGTGAGAATGGGCAGCGTATTGGTCTTTGATGCAGCTCAAACGAGTAGCTTCTTCCAATCTTCCGATGTTCTTTTCTTCATACAGGTAAAGCTGTATTCCTGGCACGAGACAAGCACCATTTGGCAGACCTAAGCCACTTGATCCGTCACGATGCCCCTTACTTGTTTCAAAAATACGTGAAAGAGTCTCATGGCAAGGATGTGCGTGTCATCGTAGTAGGAGGCCGTGTGGTGGGCACCATGCTCCGCTGCTCAACAGATGGGAGGATGCAGAGTAACTGCTCACTTGGTAGGAAAAGCATCGTTCATAGTTTTGATCAGAATTCTTCAATCCAGTTGAATAATCACAAATTCAGCTGAAATAAGCTGCACGTTTTCTTTCGTATTAATTGTGCTTGATGTTGGGAGTTCACAGAGGAAACTTTAGAATGATGAGTAAGTGACATGTGTTGAGCGAACGTGGAGGAGAGGCAATCTCTGCCCAAAGTATAGGATAGAATGGATAAAAAGGAGGAGAAAGTTCTAGGAACACAAACAGAGCAACTGCTGTGGTAGTGGCAGTGTCATGCTAATGCCATGTTATCATTCATTTCATCCTTTTAAGAGGAACAGAAAAAGAGCAAAGACAGAAGATGAGACTGAGGGGAGGTGGAGGAGACAGCCGGTTGGTTAAGAGGGTAGAGGAGAGTGTTAAGGGAGGAAAGTGTTGAGCGCAGTAAACAGTTGTATTGCATTTTGCAGCTGCTGTGCTTCCTTAAGTCTGTCAGGCTCCTTCCTGCAACATTTTTTAGTAAAGACCATGTCCTGGGAGGAAGAGGAGGGTTACTACATTGATCGTAGCATACACAGAACTGAGTGTCTGCATAGTGCTGGGTGTAGGTCAGGGGGTTTTATGAGGGTAGAAGGAGGAAGGAGGGTTGAGGTTGCCTGGTGAAACTGTACTGAACCTGAGCAGGGATGGGATGAAATGTGTTCATGTGTAGTACGGTTTTGGTGAGAATGCCTGAAGTGCCTGAGAGGTTTAGTTAATACTTGATGCTGAGGAAATAAAGCCTAAAAATTTTTCTGCTAAGTGTTTTTTTCTGTTTGGCTTTTTTTTTTTTTGCTTTGTTTTTGTTTTTTAAATGTAAGTGTTGTGATAGATGAAGCCTGAGTTGGTTAATACTTAGGTGATGGACTATGGACTGGGCCAGCTGAGCCTCAGATACAAATGTTCCCCAGTTCTTCCTTTAGAGACACTAATGTATAATAGCAAGCTAAGAGGGACATGAGCAAATGGTAATGTCTTTACCCTGTCCCCTCAATTATATCTGTTAGATCTGTAGTCTTATCAGGAGCAGTTGGTTTAATTTTCCTGAAAGATGTCTTGTGATAATTTAAAAATACTTATGTTGAAGGAACAAAGGTGGTTTGTTAGGTCATCTTTTTAATATCCCAGGATTATAAAAAGGTATGATATCTTGCTCGACTAAGAAGTCTGCACTTAACTCTTTTGACAAGTTGTCATCTTGACCTGTCCTTGGCAGGTCAGAGTCTTTTGAAATCATGCTGTGTCTTCAAGTTCATTAGTAGTCACTGTGCATAGGAGGTTGCTTTCCAAGTCACGAGCAGTATACTTAGAGCCAAAAAGCACTACCCAGTTGAGAAGGATGTCAGTCACCTCTGACCAGACTACAGACAGCAAATGCGTTTCACTTTTTGCAGGTGGCGTAGGGATGATGTGCTCACTGAGTGAACAAGGCAAGCAGTTGGCAGTCCAAGTGTCAAACATCCTGGGGATGGACGTATGTGGCATTGACCTGCTGATGAAGGACGACGGTTCATTCTACGTCTGCGAGGCCAATGCAAATGTAGGTTTCATTGCCTTTGACAAGGCTTGTAATCTAGATGTAGCTGGTATCATAGCGGACTATGCCGCTTCTCTCCTTACCCCCGGCCGCTTGACGCGGCGCATGTCCTTGCTCTCTGTGGTGTCCACGGCAAGCGAGACTAGCGAGCCAGAGCTGGGCCCTCCAGCTAGTGCCGCTGTCGACAATATGAGTGCTAGCTCCAGCTCTGTCGACAGTGACCCTGAGACCACGGAGAGAGAGTTGCTCACCAAGCTCCCGGGGGCTCTGTTCAACATGAACCAGCTATTAGCCAATGAGATCAAACTTCTTGTGGAGTGATGCCACATGTAAATAGATGACCAACAGAACTCTCTCTTGTACATTTTATTTTTAAACCAACTTGCAATGCTGTTTATCAGAGAAGCTCAGAGGAGTGAGGAAAGGAGAGGGGGGTGTCAATCAAGATAGCAAGAGTAAAAGGCACGTATGTTGTGCTTGCTGCCTCCACTGTTTTGCAGAACATAAAACTGTGTTCATTCTTCAATATCAGTTTTCTAATGAAGATGCTCAGTTCACAACCTAAGTGGGAATTTTATTTGGATGCTGCTTTGGTCCCAGACGTATTCACAGGCAAACATTGGAAGCATGATTCACACTTAAAGATTTTCGGAAAGCTGTCTGGCAGCTCTCTAGAAACTTCTGTGAATTCTTGCACCAGTCAGGTCTCTTCTGTCTTTGTAAGACTTGATCCTGTAAGTGGCCAAGTGCCTCAAATTCTCTAGGTGTGTTGAAGGTGTCAAATACCAGGTATTTCAAGGTTTCTGGACACCTCCTGTTCCTACTCTAGCAGATGGGAGCTGTAAGCTCAGGATCCTTTGAAAGTTGTCACTTTGTGACCTTGCAGGATTTGGCCTTTCAAATGATGAGGCTGAGAGAAGCGTCAGCTGACTTTAATGTGAGCTTTCTGTAGAAATCTGTAATTTGTGCCATCTTGGTATTAATTGGCAGCTTTGTGTCTATATTTCTTTATAAAGTTTTTCAAGATGGATTTTAGTTTTTTTGTCATTTCAAATCCTGATTTTGGAGGGTATGTTGGGGAATTGGTCATACTCTAGTTGTGGCGGAAGTGGCACATTTTAACTGTCTTTGCATGATTGGAGGAGATAAACAGCACTGTAATGTTTGGTATACAAAATAATGTTTAATCCAATGTGAAAAAGAATTACACTAGTTTAAAGCAAACGTGCATTGACTTGTATTTGTTAGTGTTTTAGTCTTTTGGAGAGAGATCTGCAATGTTAATGTTCCGTTTTCTTTAATACATGCTAGTCCAACGCTCCCTTCTCTATGCCTGCATCTTTAACAGTGGCCAAAGTAAAAACACTGCAGACTATTTGTTAAGAAAACACTGAGAGGGGGGAACATGGTGAGGTGTGGAGGAGGGAAAAGGTGGTTAAAAGTGGTAGACATCTTGAGGTACTTTAGAATAAAGCTGCAGTTCATACAGTACTTAACCAGGCTTACTTTTTCCCCACTGAACATAAAAGCTGATGTTGGCAGAAATCCAAAGAGTATAACTGGGGAGAAGTACCCAATTCTCTGGCTTTGGGAAATGTGCAGCAGGTTTAAAAACTAAAAAGTTAAAAAAAAAAAAAAAAAAAAGGTAAAAATAATGAAAAAAAAAAAATTGCTCAGCCAGAATTTTTAAAAAAATAAAATATAACCTAGGTCCACAAATTGATCCTGGGCCCTTCCATGTGTGGTGTGAGTACACACACTTCTGTGTGTTTGTGTGTGTGCATTTGCTTTGCTTTTTCTTTTTTGGCTTTTCTTTTCTTTTGGGTTTTGGCTGTTTAGCTCCCATTTTTTTTCCAGGCTGCCTGATTTTCCTTAGTCCTTCTGGCTGTGCATTTTCTCCTTAGCCTTGAGCTGTTTTGGAAAACAGATAACCAAAACAGATACTGAGTCCATTTTCAATCCTTATCTTCCTCCTCCTTTTCCTCTTTTTCCTCCTCCCTTTTCATTCTTTTCTCATTCTCTGGGTTCAGAAAGGCCTGGAACTATAGATATATATATTAAAAAAAAAATAAGCCTCTTTTTAAGAAAAACAGAAAACAAAAAGAAAGAAAAAAAAAGGTAAAATGTTTACAATTGAAAAATAATCTTGTGAAAATAGGGTTGGTTTGGAGGGGGGTTGTGTGTGTGCAATGCTGCTATTTTCTGGATACTTTAATGGAGCATGTCCCATGTACCCTCTGAGGCTCTGCACTGCCCACCTCTGTGGCCCTTCCTCACCTCTCTGCTGCTCTGCTGTTTTATCTTCACTTGGACCTTAAACACTATTCACGGACACTATGCAGAGAGTCTTCAAGAGGCAATAAACAGAACAGTATTAACCTGCTTTATGGAGGTTTGATCATGCTTCTTTGTACAGTTTGGTTTGTTATTTTTTTAATTTTATTTTAAAAGGAATGTAATAAAATGGCTTTTTTTTTTTTGTAGAATTAAATATTATTATTAAAATCAAGTGAAAGGTTGACTGTTGGTGTTAAGCAGGAGAGTGGACCAGGTGGTCCAGCACCAAAAGGAGCTTCAGCAGTAAAGGTATTACAAAATCTTCCCGAGCCTTCAAGCACACAAGTTATACCTGTAGAGTATAAAAGTCTCTTAACTTCCATGAAGAGTTTCAGAACCACAAAACATGAAAGAAATAGAATTTTCTAGTCACTGAGCAGTAAAGTGTCTCTTCCAGAGGCTTGTTTATCTAAGGAGAATTCGGGTGGTGGTGTGGTGTTGGGAGTTTTTTGGTTGGGTTATTTTTTTCCTGTTTCTTTTGTGTTTTTTCGGTTTATGTGTAGATGACTGCACTCCTCGAGAGGCTGATAGGGCCTGTCCTTTTCAGCTGTGGCGTGCATTGAGCACATGTGTAGTAACAGCAGTGAGTAAACACATACTAGTTGGTATAGTGGAACCCTCTGTATTTCTATCACAGGAAACTTCTTTTAGAGGAAGGAGTTGGTAACTGAACATTCTGGACTGTTTTTTGACTCTCTGTAGTATTTTGTGGCTCACAGGAGCTTTACATTTCTGTCAGCCTTTACACCTCCCAGTAGCAAAATTTGTGAAGTAAACACTAGATTTTTTGAAAGACAAACAGTGGACTGAGAGATTTCCAGTTTGGCTCCCTTGGGATAAGGTGCTCCTCTGTGTTTGGTGCTTCCATTGCTAGTTTGGAGATAAGTCCATATACAGTGGTCAGTGAGGGAGACAGAATTTGAAACATGTATATTTGTTTGGACATTGGGTATTGATAATACATGAAAACCTTGCTTGAGGGTTCATTGGTACAAAGGAACACACTCGTCTCATGTGTTCACTGTCTACTTACCCATTGCTCCTGAAATAGTGAAATGTATGGGCTGAAGGTGAGAGTGGAGTGTCTTGTTTTTACGTAAAGGAAGAAAAAACCCGCCAGCAAATCTAGCCTGTGGTAACTGCGCAGTGTTTCCCAGTGAAGGTGAAGTTTACGAATGTCAGTTTTATACCCTGTATTTCCTTCAGTTCCATATGCTGAAAAACACCTCCTAAGTTTTCATACAGTTGCAGTAACACTACCTCCATATGTGGGTTTAGAAAGCATATGCTGGAAAAGTGGTCAACGTAGTGCTGGATTACAGTAGTGCTAATGCAGCTGATGGTGATGCTACTGGTTTTGTGTATTTTAATGTTGGAAAGAGCCAGTTAGAAACTCTTTGTTTGCAAGAATTAAGTTTCTTAAACTACATCTGTTGGAATTTTGTTCTTTGTAACACTGGAGATTTTCTTCTGTTGAAGTTGCACTGTTTATAATTGGTGTCTTGCTCTGTCAATGTACGGATTGTATCTTAAGCCTTGTATTTAATGCTTTAATGCGTTTTGTAAAGTCTTCTCTTGAAATGTCAACGCCTTGTCCATAACACAGTGTCAATGCTTGATGCATATGTAGACTGTTAATGTTTTTGTTTTGACCTGATGATTGCTCTTGGAGCATTTTCTCCCACTTGGTGTGCTATCTTTTGTGTGTGGTACTTACTCAGGAAATAACCTCTGGAACATCTGTGTATGTCATACGCAAAGGAGATGCTTCTTCAGATGTTATGCTGGACTTCAAAACGCAACAAATGAAACCAGTGACGTTTGCTAAATCTTCTCTCACCATTATTGCAAAAATCTGTCAGTTAAATGTATAAGGGACATTAAGGGCTTAGAGAGACTTTGAAAACAAATTGTATGTACGGGATCTTCCTCATGGCTCACTCTTTTTGAGAAGGTTTATGGGCTTTATGGCTGGTGTGAGACACACGACCCACTCCTGTTCTCTCTATGGAATAGTAGGTGCTCGGACAGGTAACTTCTGTTGCTACTGTCTTTATTTTTATTTTTTTTTAATTTTTTTTCCCATTTTTGTTTTTTTCACTGTTCTAGGAATTGCTTTAAACTGAACACTGCAGGATTTATAACTAGATGTTTGCTGCTTTTTCCTTTGTTTTATTTCTTTAAATCTTTCTTAACCTTTGAGAGTAACTTCTGGAGCATTCTGATGGTGGATCTTGGCCTGCTGTTGGAAGCCTCCAGGCCTCTCATATTTCCAGTTTGAGTTGAAAAGTTTGTTTTGTTTGTTTGCTTAAACTGATGACACAAACTAGATGCACGGACTTTGGGTGAGATTTGCTGTTGCTCTGCTTTGTGTGACTTATTCTCCTTTTTTTTACAGAAATGTGTTCTAACAGTTCACACTTTGTTACTGTTCTTTGCAAAACTTTTCAGGAGCCAAAAAAAGTCAAACAATCCAGAGAAAACCTTCCCTTCTCCCCTTTCTGATGGCGAGAGTGAGAACTTATGAAAAGTCCTTGAGAATGTTCCTTCCTAAACTTTTCCCCCCAGTAATGCAAGCGGGTAAAATGGTAAATGCAGCAGTTTGGTGACATCCAAAACCGACCTGTTGTCAGGTAAATTGGCTCTTTTCTGCTCTTATGTAACCTCCGTAAGTTTAACTTGTCTGCCTTCCTTCCATCCCATCAGTTCGTTTTGGTGAAACTTCTTGAATGATTTCTTTAACAGTGATATTTAGAGAGAATTCTACATTTCTTCTTTATTTCCCGTCCTTAAACATGTTGATCTTTAAGAAAGCTGTCATTGTCCTTTGCTTTACTCATGTGAGACAAAAGCAAGTCCTCTCATATAAGTAAGTATATGTGCAGGATAGTTTTGTAATATGTTCATTCCACCTCCTCTTTATCAATTCCAGGGTAGTTTGCCTCCAAGTGTACTGTTTTAGCTTAGGTTTTTGAAAGATGGGATGCTTTCCATTTGTCAACTGAATGTAAAATATAAGTGCATCAATTAGGAGTTGATAGGTGTGAAGAAATAGTACTGAGAACATTTACTCTATTAAAATTCAACAGAGCAGGAACCTATGAGGAGGACAGATGGGAGAACACGTGTGCCAAAGAAAAACATGGTGGGGCTGATTATTTCTCCTTGTGGAGGATGGGGTGGCACATTCTGTGTTGCCCTTACTGCTCTATCCAAGTACTTGTACATTTTATCCTATTCTGGCAACTTGCTCCCTTAATCTCAAATTACTTAGAAGAGCTGGGAACTTAATACTTTTTTACTTTGTTTAAGGAGGAGAATCTATATTTTACTCAGAGGTAAATATCAGACAGTTGGAATACCAAGTGGAAGAATATGAACCTATATTCAGGCTTCCAAGTTTCCTGATGCAGTATTTTATTTCCCATGACATCTGTAAAGAATTAGCACTTGTTTCAGATTTTTTTGTCTATGTACATTAAGAACTCTTCTATATCGTAATAGTCTGCTTTTCATATTCTCAATTTATGTTATCCTGAAACACAGCAAGGTTTATCAGCAGTACCATAAATTGCAGCTTCAAATTAAAGTGGGAGGAAATAATTTTAGAGCCAAATTTTGCTCTCAGTTACGCTGAGATAGTCCTGGAGTTGCTCTGGGAAAGCCAGTGGAGTGCTGTCCAATTGCACTAGTATAATTGGGTGTATAATTTGTGTCTTTAATTTTACTTGCGAGATGATTTTACAGACCTGTTTTACTTATGTTTCCAATGCTTTTTCCTTTCAGACACACCCACTTCTTGCGTCTCAGCACTGGGCAGGCCTATTCCTTTATTTGTGTATATTTTTGTGCAACAGCTGCTATAGGACACGGGTGTAACACTTTCAGGCATGTGTTGGGTGTCTTTGGGGAAGAGATTTGTGGGTTTGTAACAATGTCTAAAAAGAAAAAAAAAAGAATTTCTTTTCCTCAGATTTGTGAACAAATTGATGTTGGCTCACAGTTTTGCATCTCTTAACCTGATTTCATGTATGTTATGTGAAGGTTTGTTCTTGAAAGACAGACAGTGCTAGTTCTTTGCAGTGTCTTCAAATGATCTTTGGTGGGGAGAGTTGATAAAAATTTCATTCTGCAGAAGTTACTAACTTAATATTTAATGTTGGTTGAAAGGTAGTTTTACAGATCATACTCTTTTCTGTTTATGTAGTGGCTTTCAAAGCCTTGTATATCTCGGTTGTGCCCAGTGCTTTGCCTACTGTATGGGGGAAATGTTGTAGAACTTGAATAAGCCATGACATCTTAGATGGTGTGGATGATGATTATGTGCATGCTGAACAAGAACTTCTTCTGTATGCCCTTCTGCTGCAACAGAGTAATAAAACTGGTAGGTGGCAGCAGCAGCAGAAGAAACTCATGTGACTGACCTGAGAAACCTCCAGTACTGGGAGAAATGGATTGCAAAATGCTAACTCAAGTAAGGGGGACGGAAGAGAGAGGCAGAGTCCCTGAACTGCCCCTTTGAATGGTGAGTCTAATTTAAAGAATTCTCATGATCAAAAGACTAGCTGCAGTACAGTATACACGTTAATCTATCTGAGTTGGTGTTTGGTTACCTGATGTCCTAATTCTGATCTTTAATTCAACATTCCGGTTTGCCTTGAAAAAATAAGCTTCACAAAAATGGCCACATCTAAAGGAGTACTGGAAAATAAGGCTGGAAGGAATTTATCTAGTCCATCCATTTCTCTGTCTCACAGGAAGATCAGTCATAGTTATGCCATTGGTCACGTGTTTGTTTTAATATGATTTAAAAACCAGGGAATAAACGAGGAAGATTATGAAGTCTTTACCTATGGAATTTCATTTTATGAAGCTAAAAAGCATCCTTACTGTCAGCCAGTGGTCAGCCTCATAGGCTGAGAGCCCATCTGCTTTTTTTGCTACTTTCTTTTTTGCCTGTCTGCTATGTAATGCTGCTTTTTGGGTGATTCTCTTACATACTTCTTGTATTGAGTATTTCATCATAGTGCTACTTAGTGATAACTGAAATTACATGTCTGTATATATAAATTTACATTTCACATCAAATGTTGGTTCCTTCAGATCTAAAGCCTTGTACCCCTTTGAGTGTGAAGAACTTCTGTCCTGGTATAGTCAATATGCATTATTTTTGTGCAAGGAGCATAGTTTACAAATGCATATAATAAGCATTTGTAAGCATTCTAAGCAACCACCTGCATGGTGTAATGACACTTTAAGAACTGAGTATTTTCATGTGATACATGGTGGTTACTTGAGATTTAGAGACAACCACAGGGGATTCACCTTTAACGCATTAATAGGTTTTGCATCAAGTCTAACTTGTATCCTTAAATCACTGTTAACTTTGTTGGGTAGGGAGCAGTGGTGCACACCTACTCAAGTAAGTCTGAATCAATTTTTCAAAATTCTGTTGCGAAGTTTCCTATATATAAAAAGCCTCTCTGAGGAGACTTTCCCTCCCTGTTTTTTTTATTGGTTAGTTTAACTAGTCATACCAGTAAATCTGAACTGGCAAGTACAGGAGATAAATTGATTCTTAGGTTTGCACCTGTCATTAGCTCATTACAATATAATGAAAATGATTTAAGGACTTAGTCATTGAGATGCTCAAATGTCTTTACAGAAAACTTTAGAAAAATTTGTTTCCACATAATGTCTAAAGATTTTTGTGTAATGAGAAGATCAGATACTGATACAGAAACAAAGTAAAAGTGCAGAATTTTCTCAGATCAGACAACAAAGTGCTGTCACTTCCAAACCTGGAAATGTTAAGTGACAGCTCTAAACCAGGAAAAGCCAAACACCAGATTAATTACTCTCGTCTGTGAATCTTATGTGGATATTAATTACTGTGTAATGGTATTTATAGAGCACCATAGAGATTAAATCATAGATGCCTTAGAAACACCACCATAGTAAAGGACAGTGTTCTTTATAGAGACATGATTTGGTGGATTTGGCAGTGCTGGGGTAATGCTTGGACTTGATGATCTTAAAGGTCTTTTCCAAGCGAGCTGATTCTATGATTTATATGTCTCAAGACAGAAAAAATGCTCAAAGCACCAACAGTTGCAATTCTTTTTCGAAAGTGGGAAATGTAAATTCTGTAGTGTTTCTGAGTTAGTGGTTAACAGCTAGTAGCTTTAACCACCTCTTCAGTTATCTAAACCAGTTGTCTCTAAAAGATCCATATCAGTAAAAAACATTTGAAGCATGCACCCTGATACATGTCTATTTATAAGCTATATACATGTACTACTGTGCACATTGTAAAATATACACAAACCCAGAAATCAAAACAGGGTGACATAAAGATGATATGAACACTATTTAAACATTTATTTTGTTGTATTTGGTGCAAAAAATATTTTCTTCTTGCAGCCTCATGTATTGTCTTGCATCCTGCCCAAGGGAAAGCGCCCTCTACTTTTGAGACCACTGAGCTAGACCTCATCAAAGAATTAGTAGTCACATTGAAATCAGGAACGACTCCTATGTATGGGAACTAAGCTGGATCTGAGTTACTGATATCCAGGCAACTAAATCTCCAGTCTCCAGTGCACATCAGATATCACTGGGGACTATGAACAGCTGGTGTACTTTTCTGAATAGCTTCTCACTTCTCATACAGCCTTCAAAAGTATGTGGAACACAGGCTGGAAATCCCAGAACCGGGTTCCTGCAAAGTGAATGGAATCAAATGTGCAAAATGAAAAAAATATTTTGGATGGAGATTTGAAAGGAATCTTGTTAAATATAATGATGAGTAAAGTCTATGTGTGAGATGAAGCTCATAGAGAAAGTTTTTTAAATCCAGTCAGACTGGAGATATACGAGAAAGTGAATTCTGGTGGTAGAGGCAGCGGAGTCTGAAGCATATGTTGGTCTGTCAGCAGAGATGAAGAGGAGGCAATAAACGAGCTTTTGCTGATCTTGAGCATTCCCACCTTTTTGTTTCAAGGAGGAATCTCACCAGACTTTCTGTACATAATATGTGCTAGGCGTGCTAGGCTTTGGGGACTGGCTGTCAAGAAGGAGAGCTAAAAGCTGATACAGAACTGTTGGATCTGGAAACTAACCATAGCGCTTGCTGAACAGAACGGTTGTTCATGTGGATTAAAAATGTTACTGCACTGAATTTAGATGACAGCAATACTTGAGAAAAAGGGTGGTCATCTGGCCCTGAACATGGGCTTATTTGTCCAGATACACGTGTAACTTTTGCTTCTCAGCATAGTAAAGAATAGAGCTATAAAAATGTATGTAAGCCTTTTTAATGAGCAAGGGTACCATTCTAGTGACTTAGTCATCTATTAAGAAAAGGTATTTTGGGTGTACAACAAGCAGGAATTTATAGTACTGTCCCAGATCCTCCATGTTTTCACATGGCTGTCAATACAAAAGGGTGTTTTATTTTCTAATAGATGTGACGTAACAAAGCATCCTGTTTTCTTCTGTGGTAGAGATTTGAAGAAAGCAGAATATTTTCCATTCTTGCCATAGACTTTTACAGTCAGGCAGGGGGTGGTATGTATGTGAAAGAAGGAATGGATAGGTTCCTCATGCCGTCTGAAAACGGAATCATGGATTAGGCTGATAGAAAAGTTAACATTCACACTGTACTTAGGCAAGGCATCTTCAAGGTATTTCTGCATCCCCTTTTTGTTCCATGGAGAAACACTACAAGTGTTACTCGAGTATACAGAGTCTGCATAGTGATATGTCAGTGTATTAAAACTCTACCAAGTATGCGTGGGGGAAGGGCTCATAAAAGATTTATGTGAATTTCTGTATGCTTTTTTTATTCGGAGGCAGTTTGCCATATGCAACTGCAGATAGTACTCTGTCTTAGTGTAATAGATGGGGTTTTTTTTGTTTGGAAGGAGGAAAATGTGTTTGGGGAGTTAAATATGTCATTCTGTTGTCCATTTCTATAGGAAGCAGAATGGTTAAGGGAAAGCAGTCAAAATGAGTAAGAACTACACAACTAGTTGTAGTCTGGTGTCAGTTGAATACTCATTGATGTTGCTGGGGAGAAGGCTTTTTGGTCTGTCTTGTAGTTAAAGGAGACACTGAGACAGCCAAGAAAGGACTTTGAAAGTGTTTCAGACAGTGAATTGTGTCTTTTGTTGCCTTTTCTTTTGCTTTCAGAACTCTTTGATGTGCTTCTGTAGATGTATCTTATTAAAAAAGTGTAGGCTGCTGAAATATCTCTGGTGCATAGGGCTGAGGTCGGTCGAACAGGGATGTGGAATGCTCTTTAACCAAGAATAATCAGCTGTGCTGATCTTGGCCTTGATCAGATGAGGGCAAAGAGTTGCAGTCTAGCACAGGTTTTGCTGGACTGCATTTATTGCGATATATGCGGTAGTAGCAGAAGTCTTTGGCAGTAGTAACCTGTATAGCTGTCACTAGAAAGTGCAGTTGCTTTTGATCAACAATGAATCTTTAAATTTCCCTTATCATGTAATGCTTTTCATTTTCCTGACTGCAGGTATTCTATTATGTTAATCTGTGGTTTATTGTAAGATATTTACAGTTTTCCATATCAGGACTGAATTTCTGTCTTAGAGAAATTGCACTGTAATTGAGGTGTGGAGAGGAAACAAAGTTTCATTGGAGGTCATTTGATTATAATACCTTGTTGGACAGAAAATAATCAGAAAAAACTAATTTGTCACATTCATAATTTTTCAAGGACATACATTAATATTTAGAATTTACTGGGATAATTCCTCTTGTACAAAACAGCATTTATTTCTAGAGAGGGAGGAAAAAAAATCTGTATTAGCCAATATCTATTATATTAGCCAGTAACTCAGTTGTTGCTATCTCTTTGGCCAGTTACACATTTTTTCTAAGCAGATCTCCTGTTTATTGGGGAAGCAGTGATACTACTGACTTCCCTTGATGCTTAGTTTATCTGTGTCATAAAATACTTTAATTTTTGGGGGGGAAAGGAACTGGAGAGATATGGAGGAAAACTGTATACAGTGCTACATGGACTAAACAGGAAGGTGCTGTGAAGCAGAGAGAGAAGACAAAGCAGCAGCTGTATGCACAGGTATCTTACAGTTCTGTCTAATCAGTCTAGTGGGAGGCTAGGAGTCAGGGTGGCTGTTACAGTTATACCATGATGAGAAATGGGGATGCCACATTGACTGTTTGTGCAACTGCAAATAATTCATATCTTGTGTTTACAAGAAGTATGGTTATCCCAAGGGCACGTGTGTAGTTTCTTTTCCTCACTACTACTCTGCAAAGCACCATCTGCTGGTGTTTATTCCCTGGATTCTGTCTGTTCAGTGGTATTGTATATTAAGACTAAAAATTGTATAGTGTTTTGTGAGTGTCAGAAGGAAACTTGGCATGCTTCTCATATTTATATATTTTCTCATCCACCTAACAAACACAAGGCCAACTGAAACAACACAAATGTTATGGTTATTCTCCCCTTCCATCCTTACAACAGGGTATGGGAGGAGTAGTGCAAATGTCATGTGATTTGGGCTTGTCCATGCCCAAATGGAAATATTTGTTTACTGGATGGCAAATACTGAAACTTTACCAGTGAGAGAATTAGGCAGAAAAAGACGGCAGTTTGACTTTGCTAAACTTTTACACAATTTTTCCTCCACATGAAATATTTCCACAGGAACTTAATGCTTGAGAAAGATGCTGGACCAACAGTTGCAGAGATTGAACTCCTCTACCCACAGGAAAGGTAACACGAACTAGATTTTATCTTTAGAGCAGTCTTCACTGCTTCTCTCACTCCTTGACCTGGAAAGGCCTTTTCAAAGGTCAGGAGTTTGATACCCATGGCTCAGTCCTTGGTGCATGTGTAATGCTATCCAGGAAACTAGATAGGTGCCAGTTACAGAGATCTTTTATGTGTGCTCGAATTTCTGATATTACTATTTTGTGAAAAAAGACTAACTTCTTCAATGGTTTGTTTCTCTAGGTTTTTCTACACCACAGGAGGTCTTCTCTTCTCTTGCACGGGGACTTGTATCTCTTGATATAACACCCCCTTCACAATGAAATGAAGAAAGGATAGACCAGCAGCAATGTGGAATGGGGTGATGTCCACACTTGGGTTTAACAGTCGTAATAAACACTGTCCTGCTAACAAGGAGAAATGAATAAAA
This sequence comes from Coracopsis vasa, assembly GCA_026283785.1. NCBI lineage: Eukaryota > Metazoa > Chordata > Aves > Psittaciformes > Psittacidae > Coracopsis > Coracopsis vasa. Next base: position 16,575 of record JANHGB010028667.1, on the reverse strand, counting down.
CAATTTAATTCTAATTCTTGAGAGTGCGAGGTTCATTTTGGTGTCTTCTATGCCAATTCCCCTTTTTTGAAGTGCTGGTCAACTTCAGAAATCTGTTGATCTTGTGTTAAAGTTGCAGCTAAGCCAGAAAAGTAAAACCTGTTGGATATTCTTCGTCATATTAGACTTTTTCTTCTCTTTTCCTTTTTTTTTCTTTTTTCCCCATTCCTAGGTGTTCTAAAATGCTTTATATTGACATGAATAATTTTCCCAGATGCCTTGGAACCTCAACATCAGGCCTTCAGTTTTGCCAGTTATGAGTTCACCTAACCCACTGAAAGCAAGTCTCCCGAGTTGTGAAAAAAAAGAAAATCATACTGTACTGATCATGCCATACTGATAGCTTTGGAAATTGCTAGAGAGAAACAGAACTGCAGTTATCAACGTATCAGTGATTCATTAAACTATCAGATAATGATGAGGCACTGGTGCAGGTTGCCCAAAGAAGTGGTGTTCAAGGCCAGGTTGGACAGAGCATTGGGCAACATGGTCTAGTGTGAGGCGTCCCTGCCCATGGCAGGGGGGTTGGAACTAGATGATCTTAAGGTCCTTTCCAAACCAAACCATTCCATGATTCTGTAATGTGCCGTTGGATTTTGAGGCCACAGTGGCAGGGTTTGTTACAGACATGGTCATGTAAATTCTTATTATATGTTGTTTCTGAAGAAAGCTCATGTTTAAAACCATGGGTTATGGATGTTTTGCATATCTCTTGGTTTTTTGTTAGTTGAAACACAGTAAAAAGACATGCACTGATGATATTTCTGTAATGTGCTTACTTGAAATTTGTGTTACAAAAAGTAAAAAGGGAAGCAATATACTGAGTTGGTAAGTTATCAGTAAACCCCTCTTCTTATTGACAAGATAGAATGTTCAGTTTCTTTGTAGTTTTTTCCTTCTGCCCTTGAAATCCTGGCTAAATCTTTCAGAGGGATGTGATAATGTGTGTTATAAAGACAAAGAGTTGGTGAAATTGAAGTGGAAAATGGAGAGTCAATTGTAAAAGCTTAAGCTACTTGGTAATTGCAAGAGGGAGCATAAGGAGATAGTAGGGTATTATGCCCTTAGACTTTCAATCTTGACATATTTTAAAGTTAAACTGCATGATACCAGGGTGAAAGCAAGCACAGTTTGCGTAATAATAGTATAATACACTTTGTGCAGGAAGTGCCCTTGGACAGAAGATGAATGTAGGAATTGGTTTCAAGGTGCTCTTTAGACCACGATTTTGGCAAGAGTGAGGCAATTGTTTTATTTTTATAAGCACTTACATGACTATCGTTGACATGACGACTGAATCACCAGTGTATTGTATCAATGGGAAAGACAAACAATTTAATAGTCTGATATTTCTGGAGAGGTATCAAAAAGGGAGAGAGAGATTGTGCAAGGTGGAGCTGAGACATCACCTATCAAGCCGTAAGCAGTTCTGATGGCTCAGATATGAAATGGAATTCCTCACACGGAGGCATATCTTCTAGAGTAATAGGTTCTCCATTCTCTAGTATTATGACGAACAGTACAGGAACTTGTTCTCTGAAACCTGTTGAAGAGTGAGGGCTGCAACTGATGAAGATTCCGTATGGTGGTCCGGATATTTTCGTTCCTGTTTTCTGTGTGCTTTTGTAGTTCTTTTATGTGTCAGTGGAAACTGGCTCCGATAGCAACAGTTCATTTTGCAGATATGTGTGCCAGACCATGTCTCTGGTAGCACTGTGGTATCTCTGTAAGCAGGTAAAACATCTGCCTCTGCAGTCTTGTGGCCATTTTGTCTCTTGTGGTTCAGTACTTAGGAGTATACTTAATGCATATGCTCATGCTTGCACAAGTGCTTTTCTGTCACTTTCCTTAATATTTAATGTTTAATTACTATCCGTAGTATTTCCTTCATATGTAATGTTAATATAATATTTCCTTAATAATTAATAAAGTAGAATGGCTGAGAACCTTCTAAAAGGCTTCTTAGTTTCATATATCCCATCTTGCTAAGCTAGTTCTTGTCCCCCTTTATGTTTTATGTTCTCTTTTATGGATATTCAGCAATGTTGTCCCTGTTCTACTGCCTCAAGTTCACAGATTTGCTCCTCCTGCCTTCATAGTGCAGAATGTCTTCCCACCCTCCCTTTTTTTATCCCTTTCCAAATGCTCCTGCCTGCTTGTCGTAGCAAAAAACCTGCTGTTGTTTCTACTCTTAACCACTGCTTCTGCTTGTTCTTGTCATTATCTCAGGCACACATATAGTAGCTTAACAGTATTTCTTTTTCAGTGTCTGTTATAGGTAATTGTTCTTTGATGTTTGTGTGTATTACTCTAAAAGTGTGACTTGCTTTTTTAGGGGCAGAAAGACAGGTTTTGTTACTATACAGTTTCCTTTTGTATTTCGCAGCCCAAAGCATGTAGAAGTTAAACAGGAATTAAAAGAAGTTAATGAAAATAGAGGTGTCTGGTTTTACTGTATCGTCTCAGTGAGTGAGACTCAGCAAATTGCAGTACTGAGAAGATCAGTAAGTCCCTGGCTTTTGCACTTGTATAGCTATCTTTGATGAAGGGATTGGGCTCCTTGAAATTTCTCATGTACCTCACTTAAAAGCTCTCTCTTAAAAGTGGTCAAGAAGGTCTTAGTAACATGTGAAGCTTTACTTTCCTTTTTCTTTGCTACTTTAAATTTTGTCCTTTGAATACAATTACCAAGTATAAATAATTAAATAGTAATTGGATATTCATCATGAAATATTTTGATCTTATTATTTGTACAGTACCATGAAGACACAACTAAAGGTCTGTAGTGCTAAATCTGACCTGTGCTGTGATGGTTGGGGAAACCTGGTATAAATAGTTCTTTTTGCATTTCTGCATTTTTCTCTCAATTACGATTGTGCTTTTGTGCTGGCTACAGAACTAGAGTACTTAACACACTCTGCTTTGCTTAGTATAATGAGATGTTGGGGTGGAGTATATTTGTACTGAGGCCAAACTGAGAGAGAGGTTGTAATTTTGCTTAGTATAAAATCTGGAAAACCTCTGCAACTTGGCTGGCCTTCATTCCCAGTTGTGCATGAAGTAAGCAGACATCTGGGTTTTGACCACTATCTGCATTTTTCTGGGTCATTTTCCTTATTCTTTACCTTACCACCTTGGTTGCTTCTCCAGCCTGTTCTTTCTCTGGCTGAAAACGTGGTTTATCACTGTACATTAACCTCCAGGTGGTCCGCAAAATCTAGGCATCGGATTGGAACTAGACATCGCATCATCTTCTCTGTGACTCTCTCATGCTGTGCGGTCATCACTTCAGCATTTTTCCAGCATGTTACTTTGGAGGGCTTCCTCTGCTGAGATGGTAACGTTGAGAAGGGAGAGCATGCAGTGCAGTGACAAAGTCACCTCAAAAGCCTTAAGGATGGAATCCATGGGAGAAATGCTGTGCCCCTCTGTGCTTCTTCCCACTCCCCCCATAATTTAGCTGCTGGTGCACAGGGTAATAAGTAAAGCACTAGTTAATAATCTAAGACCTACATTGTTTATTGACTCATGCACTTTATCTTGGACATTGGCGTGCTTCAGTGGTTGGGATAAACAGCACTTGTCCTTGCCAGCTGGTGAAATCAGTGGTTGCTGTGTCAGTACTGCTGAGTTCGTTCGTTCTTTGCAAATGCCTGGTACAGAGATTTAGACAAGTTCCTTGGTCTCCTGCATGTTTGCTCTGATCCACTGTGGGTCTACTATCCCAGTTTATGAAAGAGAGATGAGTAAGTAATACTGGGCTCCAAAATCATGTGAAACACACTAGAAAGAGTTTCTGTCAGAGATGGAGTTACAATTGTTCCATATTTTATTTCAGCCTGAAAAGTAAAATTCATATTTTTAAAATTAAAAAAAAAAAAAACCAAACATTTTTTTGAGAGTGCTTCTGAAGATTTCTAATGAAGTGGAAAATCCTCCTTCTAGTTCTGCCTGTCTTTACCCTCCTAGAGAGAGCATACAGCCGCTGTCAAAGCTGTATGCTTGGTGATATTACTTGCTGCTTACTCCCTACAGCCCTTAAAATCTGGGATGAAGAGATACAGAGATGAGCTTCCAAGAGAAAGGAATGGAATGCTGCTTTTTAGCATCCGTGGTATCCATCCATGTTCATCTGCTTAGTGGTGACAATGCTTGTCTCTGTAAGAACATGAAATTAAGACAGGAGGAAATGGGGAAGGAGGGGGCAGAATCTCTTCCAGCTGTGATAGGTCACTAATGGACTAGAGGTCACATCTGTGATGGTGGGAGAGGCAAGGTGAAGAGCTTGGGGTTTTGGGGAAAGAAAGGAGCAACCTCAGTGGTTTGCTTATCCCTTTTGTAGTTCAGTTTTCTTCTAGTCCTGTTTTTCCAGCCTTCTGGCAAGAAGAGTTGTTGTAGGCAAGAAGAGTATCTCCGTGGTCATCTCGGTTAACAGCACACTGTACAGCATTATGTGGTCCTGTTTGCAAGACTCCAAGGGAAGAACTCCTCTACAAAATCATTCAGAGCATTTGCTGCAGTCTGAATGCTCTCGTGGCTTGGAGTGGTGATCTTTCTTCTTCACCCAATCTTAGTAACAGCTCACATATTTTGAAAGCAGCTGAAGTTGTGAGCAGGGAATGGAAATGCAGAATTGCAGCCCAGTTATGAGGCTTCGTTCTGGAACAGGAAAACCCTGAAATGGGAGAAGAGGCCCACTAGAGGGAAGGAAAGAAAGAGTATTTTCAGTACCTAAGTTTCCAGATTTTTTCAAGCGAGCGTGCCTAACCTCCTGTTGCAACACTCCTGGTTCTGATTTCATCAGCTGTCACATCAAATCAGTTTGCCTGGGTGGGAGACATTAAAGCAGTACGGCCTTAGTTAGATGCAGCTGACTGCTTCGTGTTGTGATGGTGTAGTAGCAGAAGGATAAAAGAGGTTCCTAAGGTTGATTTCTTCTCTAAACTCTATTCCTCCCATTGCTGTGGTGAGATATGGTTTTACAAAATGATGTTAGGTGGCTTTTTTGCTTTAATTTCTAAGGTTAGTGGTTCTTAACCGTTGCAGGTTCTTTTTTGCAACCGAGCTAAAGTCTTGTGGCACTTCTCACAAGACTGGCCATTAATTTCAGAAATCTCTGTGACTGTCACCTTGCCCAAAAGGTGGGGGGAGCACTGAATTGTAGTTTTCTCCTCAGTTTTAGTGGGTTGTGGTTAATGTCCCTTTGTGCAAGGCTGTTTTGCATCAGTAGTCGTATGGAGCTCTTGCCGGTTTTTTACACTATTGAGTTAGCTGTGTTTCCTTAGAAGTTTAGGTACTTACTGAGATGAGTGTGGCATTAAATGTGTGTTATTCTAGACTGTACAAAAAGGTGAGCCTACTCTGGAAGGCATACAGTCAAAGATGATGACATGGTGGAAGGATGTAAGGACACAGCATGTCAGTAATGAATAGTTGTAACATCCGTGTGATGCAGCGGCAGCTACCCATTCTGCTGTAGGGTCCATTGGATGGAAAGATACTAAAAGCTACCGAGATTCTCTATATTGGCTGGCTCTTAGATTTTGCATTCATCCTGCTTTTCACCCTCATATATGGAATAACTGCCAGAGTCATAACCGCATTTTCAGGTAGAAACTCTCAGTGTCTGCTCCTGAGCAACTGATGTGGCCAGCATACTAACAGGAAGGGTAGTGAGACCCTCCTAACCAGGCTCAGTTGCCACGGTTTTCTTTGTCCTATAGGGTGCTCCCAAGTGAGCTGCATACAGCTGAAGATGATAGCAACAAGAGTGAGGATGCAGTCACAGGAATTTAACATTAAGGACACTGTGCAGACCCACTTTTGATGACCAAAGTCACGTCAGGTCTCTGTGTGCAGCAGCATTGGGCTTTTCCACATGGTGAGGACTGGAGTAAGAGTCAGGGGAATGCAATTGGGATGCTCTGTTGAAATGAATTGAAATGCTTAATTTTGTCGGTGCCTCCTGACAAAAAGATGCTCAGAACTAATAGGATGAGGCTGTAGATGACTGTGAATGTGGCGGATGGAAAGAAAAGAGTGTGTTCTTAAGGCAGCCAAATCATGCAAGATTACTCATCATGGCCATTGCATTTTAATTAAATTTCCCTTAAGCGCAAACAACTAGTGTCTAATATCACTGCAGTCAGTGTCCCTTGGAGCAGAGCACACTGTGGTGCATTGTTTTGTTCGTATAGAGTTGGCAGGCAGGTCAGAGTGTGTGTGTTTGCTTTGGTTGCCTAGAGGAGTTTGGCATCTTTTAATTATATGTTTTCATAAGTGTCCTTTAACAGATGTAACCCTTAGGAGCTAGAGCAGTGCGTATGAGATGCTGTCTGGTTTGGAGGGGTTTGGAAGCAGATGTTGCAAGGCCAGAGTAATGAAGGGCTTTCAAAGAGGTGACATTCATGCTTGTGTGCAGTCTCAGTCTTAGAAGCTCTTTCTACAATTCCTACATTCCCTATTAGGTTTGGAAGCCCTCCCAGTGTTTTGGATACATGCTGTCCGAGCACACCTCTTTAAGGCAGCAATGTGTTAACCGATTGTTGACATGCTGTTTTCCTGTGTCCTTCCAACCTTGTCATCTGCTTTGACTGTACGCTTTCCAGTTCTGTCATTGGGCTTCTGACAAAGGCTAGCCTAATACTGTGCTTCTTTTGTACAGAAAGGGTGTGGGTCATCAGTATTTGGGAAAGAGACACATTGAAGTGGTGTGTGAGAAGTGCTCTTAGAGCATGCTGATCATGCCTGTTCATCCTGTTTCTTTTTCCAGAAGTGGTTTTGCTGCAAGCACCTAGTGCCGCAGTGACTGGTGTTTGAAGTTTCCAAGGTGAAAGATGTGAATTCCAACATCCAGAAGTCACTTCTAACTGGATTTGAGTCATATTTTGCCAAGTGCACCTTGCACCCATTAACTTCGTGGAGCAGGAAACACAACCTTGAAAAAATCAAACCCAAGATGTCCAAGTCATATAGTAACAGAAATTAAAGCAGAGATCACTTTATTTCTGTCGGTGTACATAGTAAATACAAGACAACAATGGCACTAACTTATCCCTGGATAAATCAGTCCATTTCAGTGGATGGATGGATAAATAAAAACCATCTTCAAGAGGGTGAGTTAGTTTTCTTGAGGCTGTGTTTCCCTCTGCTGGCATGTGGTTAATACTGCTGACTTGTTTTTTCTCAAAGCCAAGCTGCCAAAGCTGCTGCTTCCTTGTAGTCCCAGGAAACATTTAAACTGCCTTTCTCAGTGACCAAATACAGCGTATTAATAAAAATGAAGAAAGAAACTGCAATGGTGCTGACAATTGGCCCAGTCTAGGTGTAAAGTTGGCTCTGCTTCGAGCAGAACATTGGACTAAAGTCACTTGCCAGTTTTCGAGTGTGGTATTTTTGTTGGGGTGGGGTGTTAGACTGAAGAGGTGAAGTGACAATTTTCAGTGGTTTCTATTTTTGTTAATCTGAGGGAATTAGTAATACTTTGGTAACCGTCAAACTAACAGTATGTTTGGAAACGCATGGTGCTGTTTGGCATGGTTAATCCAAGTTACATGGAAATGTGTAAAATTAATCTGAACATTTGTTGCACTGCATGCTAAGATGCAAAAAGAAAAGACAAGCAGCACTGGTTTTAAGTGCGTTTTACCATTTTTAAGTCCATTTTCCATTTGTAAAACTGCTATGGATTAAAAAAAAATAACAAAAATTGAAACTAAGACTTTTGGTCATTTAGAAACTGAGGTGTAGAGATTTGCAAGAGAGTAATAGAACTGATTTCCTGAAACTCAGGCGCAGTTTATGCACATGTACGTATGTTTACCTAAGTAGAAGCTAAAACTGTACTTCACATCTTTCTTACAAGTAGCAATAGTTAATAACCATGATGCCCCAATATAAAAATATTACATTATACATCACATAAAATCTTTTGTCAAGTTGCTTATAAGGAATTTTAAAATGTATTTTTCCCTACCTTGTTTTTATTATTTATATTTTAATGCATGTAATAGTGACATTTTTTAGAGCTGCTTTGTATATGCAAATCTAAAAGCTGTTGCTTTTCTTCACATGACTGTACTGTACTCAGAAGAGGAAATTGTAGCTGCAGAAATCTGTACAAAACTCTTTCAAAGCTTTTTGGAATACTGTGGTGGTTTTAAGTACAGTCCATGTTTGAGCCCTTCCTTACAGCTTCCATGCTAGAAGGTGTATTCAATGTGTGTGTATGACTTAGATGAAATCGTAGAGTCTAGATCTAGCAAGAGTCATACCTAATGTCTGAGATGTTCAAGGGAGTAAAGTTAAGGGGATGAAAGCCAAGGCTTGTCACCTAAAGTTCTGTTACAAACAGAATGTGCTATGTTGAGCATCTTGGCATCTGTCTTAATAGGACTAGAGTCCTATTGTGTGGTCCAGCAACACTAAACTCAGCACCAAATGTGATAGCCATGGCCTCTCATTCCAAAATTGCCTGATGGTGGAAGTGTTGCTCCCTTTCAGGGTGCTGAGAAGCTTCATTTCTATTTCTTACTCTTACAGGACTTGTACTGTCAAGATATAGGCAAATGGGGTGGGAAGACCTTGTGAAAGTCTGTCTGTTGAGTCTACAGCTGCATAGAGAGAAGAAATTAAAGACATGGTACCCAAGAAAGAGGAACTAAGAGGAGTTCTGAGTCTGTATACGAGGATGAGGATACTTTCTTTGTGTGAGTGAAGTCCTCTTAGAATATCCTCAATAGGTTAGAGTCACGCTCTCTTTGGTGTAACACATATTGCATTGGCTGTTTGGGTTGATTGCTCATAGTAGATTCCTTTTGCCTTTCTCAACAGAGTCTGTTTTCTGAGTGGTCTATTGCTAGTTGAGATAACAGCTGAAACAGCCATAGAAGGTATTACGAATTAAGAACAAGGATGTGGTATCAGAAACGGTACATAGTCCTTGGATGAGCAATCTCTGACTCATCACTTCTCTAGGGAGAAGAGACTGTAGAGACAGTCTAAGACCTTGGGGTCTTGGATTTCAGAATCACAAAGACCCTTCTTTCTCAGCCATCTGAAAGATTTCAGAGAAGAGGAGTTGTAAGCTGATCCAGGCTCATCAGATATGAAAACAGCAGTCCCTTGGGATATCTAGCAGCTTGCATATGTGTGACAGTTTGCTTGGTAAAACTTCAGACAGTTGTAGATGTCAGTGAAGTCAGAATATTAACAGTGCCAGTCTGCCGATAGGAGTCTGGAAATCTTCCTTATCCTTTCTGTAATGGAAAGAACAGAAAATGTTTACCTACAAAAGGCACTGGAGCCTACTAATCCCCCCCGTCTCATAATTTTCTGATGCACAGAGTATGATCAAACCCAGATTTCAGACTTCACGTAGGTGTTTGAGGACTGAAAGCTGTTAGGGCTGTTGTGCGGATCTTCATTGGATTTGGAAAAGTGACATTTTGTGTCGGAGCCTGGGCTCTCTGGCAGCCTTAAGCAAACAAGGGGAATGAAACCATATTTGTTAGGAAGCTAACGTGTCTTGAGAACTGAACATCATAAAGCAAGTAAATTCACTGCAGGGAGGGCCAGTAGGTAGCAGACCATCTGAGCAAGAGAGTCTGTTTGCCACAAATGTTCTCTGCAGGTATGTTTTGATCATCAGCTTGAGGTTATCTAAGACCATCCCCCTGTTGAAAAGGTTTGGTTCTATTAAATTCAGTAACAGTATAGCCTGAGATTAATTTAAAATGGTTTTCAAAGTGGATTCTAAAGCTGCCTATATCACCCCAAGTATTCCATAGACGTTTATCCCTGAGACGGATCTCCTTATGCCCAAAGACAATGCAGATTATCTTCCTCTTGTTCTCAGGAGTACAGTAGCTAGATATTGATAGCAAATACTTCAGAGGTTTCTTCAGCTGATACATACCATCTCTCAGAATTCATGGAGCCCAGGGAAAGAGTAGACAAGACAGTGCCTGGATAATGGTATTGATTTCAGCTTAACCCTGGCAGCTCTGGTTTTTGTACTCTCTGTCCACAGAATCACCAGGAGTCAGTACTACTATCCCAAACTATGATATGTTGTAGAATTTAGAATTGCATATCCGTCAGGATGGATATTCCTCAGCTCATGATGTGAACCATATCTGAACGACATGGATGGAAACAGATTGTTTTACAGGTACCTAGAGAGCGCTGCTGCAAAGGTTTTCTGTGCCAGAACTTACGCTTTAAGTGGAAAGGTTTTTCAAAGCTGAAAAGAAATCATCTTAGACAGTCTTTCACCTTCTGTGGAGTGTTTGCCATTGTTAGAACCTATTTTACAGCATGAGAGAGGTACATTTGACAGCAATAGCAGCTTGCCACTTAGGAGTACAATATGAATCCAGTTTCTCACACCAAACCTTTATTGTCTAGCCAGGATGATTTCATCACTGTAGGACATCAGGTGCTTCAACTCTTGACAAAATCATTTGTTTGAACGACTATTTTATTTTGCAGTCTATTATTTATTAACAAAGGTGACTTTTTGGTGGCTGTTACTCCAGCTTACAAAGGCAATCTATATGCCAATCTTTCCTGTCAGAGTACTCCATTCAGAGCCATGAAACATCATCCCACATTTATATATTAAAAAAAAATGGTGCTAGAGTTTCATGATGATCAAGACTTAAGAATTTCTTTGCTTTTAAGGGGGTGGGTTTTGGTGTTTAAGTTACTGGGTTCTCAAGTCACTTCTGGCCAGCAGTATCCTATCTAAGGGGCAGATTTTGTATGGTCTGCATGTGTGCAAATACACCCTGTGGTTATTACATGTACAGACTGAACCCCAGGTTTGCTCAGAAGCAGAAAATGCAGCCACGATTATTGGATCTTACTAGGTAATCCTTTCTGAAACAGAAACTGCTCAGCCCTTGTGTAAAGGGCACATGTTTGCCTGTAGGGCACAAGTGTGTTAGTCACATTCCTTCACTCCAGAAAGTGGGGAAGGAGTTTCTTGGGGATGTTTCTTGTCTGCAGCTGGTCTCGTTCTTCTTTGAGGCAAATAAATGCTTTGCCTTCAGATTTGTCTGCCTTCCAAATCTGTTGTCTGCAATATCCAGGTATGCCTTTGTAGTCACTAAGTCCTAATAAAAATGGAACTGTAAATTTATCAATGGTTACTTTCAGGCAAATTTCATTTAATGAAAAGCATTGAATTTGGATTCTCTGAATTACAGAAGACTGGTCAAAAAATTACCTGCCCTTAGGAATGTTCAGATTTTAGACAACAAGGGATGACAATGATGCTTGTTAAAAATACCATGACAGTAATGATTCTATGCCTTTCATTGATAGCTGATGGAAGGTATGTATATACTAATGCTCTCTGAGAAAGGTCTATGTGTCCTTTTTCATCCCCTTTTTTGGGTGTTTTAGTTTGTGGAGAGTAGGTGTTAAGCACAAGTAGCCTCTTTTCCACTCTCTTCTATGGTCATTACAGTGGGTCGGAGCAGTTTCAGAGCAAAGACCACCTGCAGATGCTGGGGACTGAGCATGCAAGGCAAGAGGTCTGTCCCTGGGCCACATAGCCCTGCACATACTGGGAAAGCCCTGGGAGATTGGAACCAACATCACAGATTTTACTTGCAGTAGTTCTGGAGCTCTTGCTTTTAACAATGAGGTAAATCCTCCAGGGAGGTTCATGGATTTCCCATTTGTCAGAAACTTCATTCTACCTTTTGCCTGTCAAGTTTGTATCCTGGCTTGAGAGTGATGGTACTCAAAAATTCAAACCATGTCCAGCAGCAGGCTGTGTCTTGTACTTCCTCACAGCTTCCTGTAAGGCAGATACTCATCTTGTAAGGAAGATCATCTTGTACTCATCTCCTGTAAGGAAGATACTCATCTTCAAGTCATCACCTTTGGTTTGGGAGAGCTTGGCTTTTGAAACCTGTAACCGAAGCTAAAACTTCCCCAGCTGACCTGTTCACATGAGAAGTGGATTGAGGGACAGTGTGTGATGGTAGTCTGGCAATGTACAGCACTGTGAGGATGTGGCAGCGGTGTGGGGGGAAGAGGACATCTCTTACAGAGGGTGTTTATGAACCTTTCCGTGCAGGTCTCCAGAGTTAATTGAGTTAACTGCCTCTCTTGGGGCACTGGTACAGTAACTGAGGTCTTCATCCAGAACAGTGAGGAGTACATTTGTGCAAACTGACAAGCCCATTTACATGCCAGTGCCTGAAGGTCATGCTCACAAGCATTTCCTTTGCTTTTTTTCATTGCAGTACAGTCTCAAATTGTCACTCTTTGCAGCATTTTCATCCCTTTGAATGATGAGGTGAGGAATGTAAAGGAGAAGGTATGGGGGGGATAGTATGAGGAAATGTAAAGTGGATACTTAGATTGGGCTTACATACGGGTGTAGCTCTGCTTTCAGTCTTGCCCTTTAGCATTTTATTCTTTAAAAGCAAATCCAGCATTCCTAAGCAGGAACAGGAATTCATAATCAAACCCTTGTAAAGCCTCAGATCAATTCTATAGACCTATCCCTGAAGATAACCCAGCTGGGACCATGTTTTAACCTGGAGCTGGGTGACTTTGAAGGACTGACAGCCCCTGAACTTATTCCAGCTCAGTTCCTTTCAACCCAAAGAACCACTGCAGGAAATCAAGTGAGCCCCTAGAAAACAGCTTGAGATCTGCACAGAAGTCCACGGAGTCTCTGCCAGCAAAATGAAAGCAAGGAGTTTGAGCTGCCCTCCCCATTGTGGGTGTCAGGTGCCTTCTGCAGGCTGCAAATCTGGAGGAAATGGTCCTCAACTGGATTTTTTTAATCCTGAGGTTTGTGAATGGTGAGCTGAATCCTCATGACTGTGAGGGTTTGATGGCTGCAGTAACTGCTCCTGAGCCCTTATGCCACCACTGTACTACAAAAAAGGGTTTCAAGGAGCTAATGAGAGATTTGTTCTGTTTTTCTTCTAGTAGTCACTGGTGGAGCTGAAGGTGAGTAACCTCTGTTTGCAGTTACTCCTGCTCCAAGCTAGGTGAAGTAGAGGAGGCAGTAGAGCTGCACTGTGTGTCTGCAGTTGGCAGTGGTTGACTTACCTAGGTTGGCAAGCTGTCTGCTGGGCAGTAGTAATCTACTGGAGGGTCACCCAGAGGCAGTGAGGCAGCAAGGACAGGGAGGGAGGAAAGACACAAAAACTTGTTGAGTTGTAGAAGGAGCTGAGCTGATGACCCCTGTGCTGGGAAAAGAGCTGGGGTCAGAACTGTGGTGTTTCTGAGGTCAACTGATACACACGGAAGTGCTATAAATTATTTGCTTAAATACATTTAAGCGAACAAATAAGAAGTCTGTATTTAAACTATTTCATCTTCTTTGGGGGTGGTCACCAGTATACACTGATCAGATATTGTCTGTTGCCTTTTAAACCTACTTTTGCTATCCAAAAGTGCTATGGCTGTGCGTGTTTAATCAACTCTGCCAGGTTAATGCTTTAGAGTCTTCACTTTTATCAGCTTTTCATGATGAGAATATAACAAGATAAGGATCAGGTTTTGTTTCTCAATTCATTCCACTATAGCTTAACGTTTAAGCTTAATGTTTATAGTTTAATGGAAGCTGGAATTCAATTAATGCACAAATCCCCCAGCACTTAAAATTTATCATTAAATAAAGCTACCTTAGCTGGTTCTGATTCACGGAAAGTGAGCTTGTCTAAATATGTTTGACATTTACATGGATTCAATTTAAACAAAGCAAGATTTATCTCTCAAAAAATAATTAACTGATCGATTTTCTTCATTTTTTTCTTTTTCTGGTCACTGTGTTCCTCAGTGTTTCAGAAATCACAGAGCTTAGCTCCTCACAACTAGTTCCTGTTTGCAGATATGGCGGGCAAAAGCAATTTCCATGCTTCTGCAGTCCCCGAAGGCTCTTTCAGTTTGAATAAGGCAGTCATTACTTTGAACCAGGTGAATAAACAGAAATAAAAGGAAATATTCTGTAGAGACATGAACAGACTGCTCTTGTCAAAAACTGGCTGGACACCTTTGTAAACAGTTTTCTGGACATTCACTAATGGCTTATACTTGCTCAGGAGTCTACCTTTAAAACATTGTAGGAAACACATAGGGCTTTATTAATTTTTTTACTTTAATTACTTGACTGTATTCTCGAAGGATATTCAGAACTCAGGATGTCTGTTATGACTTTAAAACAGGCCTGTTTTTAAGCCAAGCTGTTAAATAAACAGTGGAATTTAAGAAAGCGCGACTTCTTAGGGGTTTGTGTCCTGTTTGTCTACACTTCTCTCCTTCATTCTACCCTTCCCTGTTTATGTATGCCCAGCTTTCTAACCCTTATAACCCCCTTTTCCTGTGTTTCTGCACTTCTGGCAAGAAGGCAATGCAAGTTTTGGTTGGTCGAGAACTATTTGTTTGCTCTCTAACTAACCAGTACCCATCTACTGACCGGCTGGCAATGTAGCTGCTCTATAGCACAGATCACTGCTGATCTTAAACAGCATGTTTCCCTTCAGTGGGAGATATGAAATCTGGTCTCCCTTTTCTTTAGTTAATAGGTAAAAGAATTGTTCTCAGGGAAAAGACGCAAACACTCTATGTTTGAAAGACTTCGAAACCTTCAGTAAGTCTGCTGAACCATGATTAGATGACACAAAATCTACATTTTAATAATAGATGGTTGTGATTAAAGGCTGACCTGTTGGGATTTTAGAGGGTTACAGTATGTGGTTGGTTGCTGGTATTTAAAAAGTTTAAGAACGGAGAGAGAAATGTGTGGGGTGATGGTTGGGTAGCAATCTATCATGTCTTGTTTGCATTGTGAGCTTTTCGTTCAGTTTTCTTGCCCTTTTTGTGTGATTATGCAGGTGAATTCTATGCTTTCCTCCCAAAATGGAGGTTATCCCTGTGAAGTCAATGAGGACATTGACTGCTCTGTACCAAGAGTCAAGTCATTTCCGATACATGTCATTGATCCTCTGCCCCTGGACTGCAGAAGATACCTTTCGTTGTGGTTTAGTCAGCCAGCTGACTTCTCCAGCTTTCTAAAGGTAGGGTCCTACAAGCTCTTCATAGAATCACAGAACAGCTTGGTTTGGAAGAGACCTTTAAAGATCAATGTTTAGAAATCAATCAAGTAGAAATTATTTGAAAACTGAGCTGAACAATAATTTCTTCTTCTACCAGCTCTTTAAGTCATTAAACTAAGGTGTTACTGACGTGGCTGCATTTTGCATGTATGAGAAAATGCTGAAGGGGATGAATGACATGCATAGAAATGGATGAAGCCCAGTGGAGGCTTGCAGATGGTGGTAAATGGGGTAATTTATGTGGCTGAACAAATATTGAGAGGATTTGTGGTGGAAAGCAGGCAGAGATAAGTAGTGATGTTGAGGAAGCAAACCCCATTTGCCTGAATATTAGAGCTTTGCCCTTGACTTGTCCTTCATCTTTGATGCCCAGGTGACATCACTGGAGAACCTGGACTGCCTGGTTGTGCACCCCAGACAGGTGCTGGTGGCTGTGGGGAGCAGAACATGGTGGTGTTTGCCCCCATCATTTGTGTGCTGCAGTAACAGGGGAAGATAGGAGAGCGGGCAGAAGAACTGTAGATTAAAGCTGTGGGATGCTTGCAGAGAGGCTCATCAGACCCATTACAGCGTTAACCGCAGTACGGAGCGACCTTGTTCCATTGCTGCGTGGTTCCTTTTTCAGATGTACAATATGAGGGGAAGTAGTTGTTGATTGTGGAACATTTTTCATTCATATTTCTCTCCCACCAAGGCTTCCAGAGGGAACTTCTGTTCAAACTTAGCAATGGATCCTCCACTGGATGTTGAGAAGGTCACGTGCAAGACAGCCTCTGGTAAACAGTGCAGTAAAGAACAAGTCTTGTTAAATTCTCTGTCACTACTTATGTAGGTCCAACAGTTGGTAGCCTGTTCTGTTGTCTGAGACTCTCTCTTCTAGGCTAACAGCCTCTGTGACCAAATGCTTCCTGGCAGCCAGACAGTACATCTTCATACGTGACAAGGTCATCCAAGTGGCTGGGAAGCAGTGGGAAAATGGCAGCTGTGCAAATGTGGGGCAGCTCTTCCCCATGGCCAAGGACGTGCAGCCAGGAGGCCTGCCCTTGCTCACTAGTGTCTCTCCAGGTCAAGTGTAAGTTTTGGCAAGGGGCTGTGTTTGTGTTTGCATACTAAGAAAGGGAATAACAAGTAGCAACATGGGATACCTCTTGATAGGTATTTCTCTGAACACTCTAATCCTGCTGTTCTGTGTGACAAGCAGGGTATGAGAAGTGACTGTTTCATAGAATCATATAATAGTTAGGGTTGAAAAGGATCTTAAGATCATCTAGTTCCAACTCCCCTGCCGTGGGCAGGGACACCTCACACTAAACCATGTCACCCAAGGCTCTGTCCAACCTGAGCTTGAACACTGCCAGAGATGGAGCATCCACAACTTCCCTGGGCAACCCATTCCAGTGCCTCACCACCTTTACAGTAAAGAACTTCTTCCTTATATCCAATCTAA
>JANHGB010028666.1:0-13294 GCA_026283785.1 Coracopsis vasa | reverse complement strand
ACACCAGTACCAGGAAACTTCTTACGAATGACTAAATTTTGCAAATGAGAAAGGAATAAGCTCCATTAAAACATGGCCATCTGATTCAACACTTTGATAACCCAACTCAGTTTTGTAAAGAAACAGCTGACAGGATAGCAAAGGTATGTAAAATGTTCTTGGAGAAGTATTCAGGACTTTATGCCAGCATTGTTTCTATATTTTTCTGCTCTTTTATAATTTTACCAAATTTTCTAATATAGAAGTAACTGTAGAAGGTCATATTTTAAAGAGGGGATTCAGTCCTAATGTACATTGGTGGACCTCATATCATCCCCTGAGTTTCTCTTTGTCAATGCAAAAACTCGTTTAGCTTAATTTATAAAATTGAGATGTAAAGAACAAATTTCCTTACTAATGACATCAGTAACTTTTTCTTAACTTATCTGATTTTTCAGTTTGTAATTTTAAATGTAAATAAGTTTTTAAGCAATCTTCCTAATTTACTTGTGAGAAGGAACTCATCCTTACCTTTTGAACTGGAGAAGAAAAGATAGCACGTTCTTTAGTGTCTGTTAAAACAGTACACAATACACACCAACAATCTGCAGCCAGGCTGGTGGTATGCTGGCCTGACAGACTGTATTGTAAGGAAGACTGTGGAAAGGGGAGTAAGTGTTGTCTGTTATAGATGATGCAGTTGTAGCCCTCTGTGATACATAAATGACTTACATGTGCATAGGCTCCCTCAAAGAACTACGTGCCTGTTGTAAATCCAGACATTACTGCTGTCCCTTAAATACTTGCACTGCCAGTTAGGGACACTAGTTGAGCAAAGTTTGGTATGAGTAGATAAACTTGGAGCATGGATGCCACAGTACCAGAATTCAACAGAAACTGTAGGTGTTGCTTATGTGATCAGTTCAGTTTCAGTTATTAGAAAACAGAATGCAATCTGGGAAAAGTGCATAATGAGTTTTGAATACTTAGGTTAAACAATTATCATTTTTAATATAATTAAATATGCTTTTTGCTTTACAGGTTTGTGCAGAGGAGAAATCACCCACTCTTGCCAATCTGGCTCATATGATGAGTTTATACAGTACACACAGTTATTCCAGAGACTGTTCTAACTGGATTAATGTAGTGTGTAGATATTTGCATGACTCTTTCTCAGATGCCACATTTAACCTCGTAACTTATCTTGCAGAGGTAAGTATGTGTCTCATGTTAACAATCTGTGATCAACATTACATTTACTCATGGGCAGTTCCTTATTTTTCATGATTCTGAATATTGGTGGGGAAAAAAGTCCACCTTCCATGATGAAAGAATAGTATTAAAATATGCCATTTTGGAGTGCAACAATTTAAATATACCTAGAAATTGTATTCTCTCTAATGAAAGATCCCTTTTCATGATAGTCACGTTTCAAAGTTGATACTTATATTCTGTGCTATGTGAATAAAATGTGGACACCGTCTTGGCTTTAGTATAGTGTAAATTCTAAGAGACCCTCTTTAAGCCAAGTACACATATAAAGATTACCTTGTCACAACTTAAATTAAACTTGGAAATTATTGCATTGTACATAATCAAAGATAATTCCAGTTGTAGAATTCAGTACATGAGTCTGCAGCCATTCATACAGGAGCACTGTTACTATCTTTAAAAAGTATCTTGTGTGAAAACCTCTAGGCTCATCCTTGAAGGATAAAACTTCAAACTGATGAAGATATTTTTTTGAATATTTGTACATTCTCATGAATGACTTTATATGCACTTATTTTGTTTGTAAGATTGTGTGTTCCAGCCTTCTTTAATGCAGAGGCGTAATTGTTTTTCATACAGCAATGAGATTCTGAATTTGTATGAACTCTTCTGTTTAATGAGAAGTGTTTTATTATGAGGTGCTTTAGATCTATGCTAACAAATATGTCAAAGTTCAGGGGAAAAAAACTGAATTAGGACAGAGAACATTGTTCTGATTTTCTTTTAATGCTAAAACAAAGTTTTGAAAAACATGAGGTGGTACCAGTAAAGTGGCAACTCTGCTGGTTTTCAAAATAAGTTTCTTAAAGGGGAAAATAAATATGTATGGAAGTTGGCCGTATTTTAATGTTTGTTTTCACTTTCTGCTACTATGAAAGGCCCTAGTTGAATTCTGTATTTTAAATTTACTTTTTTTTAGCTGTTAGAGAAGGGATTATCCAGTATGCAGCAGTCCTTACTGCAGATTATTTACAGTCTTCTGAGTCATATTGACCTATCCACAGCACCAGTGAAGCAGTTCAATTTGGAAATCATAAAAGTTATTGGTAAATATGTTCAGGTAGGTACTGAAAAACTATAAAAGCCTTTCTTATATTATCAAAGTGGTAGTGAGATTACACTTGCGTTTTTATGGGGATTCGTTTATTTCAGATATAAAAGTAGCTGTTCAAGGCCAGATTTCATAGTATTTTATTATTTTGGTCCTACGTACTTAATTCACAATATGCTTATGTATTTGTCCGATTTGAAATATGTCTTGTGGGACAAGTGTACATGGATGAATGTGCATCTATTTGCAGATATAGGCAACTGTACATGTGTAGTTGGAGGACCTGATCCTGCAACTATTAAAATGCAAGGAAACCTTTACTGCTAAATACTGCACAAATGTTTTATTTAAATGTAGATGTTTTCAAAATGAAGTTTTACAGTTAGATACGTATTTAAATCACTTTCACCAATATATCTGTGAGGAACATTAAGGTGCACCATAATGAATTTGAGTGCTTTTTTTATTAAAGTCCCCCTAAGATGAGCACCAGTGTTTTGCCCTAGGTAATTTGATCTGTTGTACTTGGAACACAATTTACTGAAAATCTATTTCACAGAAGAAAGTCTAGCATCTTGCTGAAAATGAAAATGCCTGGAGCATAAAACCATTTCTGTGTACAGCATTCTTTTTGTTTCTTCCCTTTGCCCCCCTTTTTCCTGAATTCCATTATTGCCAAATGTATTTCAGCCAAGTGGTTTAATCATAATTAACCAGGAAGAGTAGTGCTCCCTGGATGTTTTGTTATTGATGGATATGTACTTTCGATATTGTGCTCCTGTCAGAGTGCATTAGGCAAAATGGAATGATTAGCATTAACTATAGTTTTCGTGGCCTGAGAGCTGCTTGCTTCACGTCTAACCTTTATCTGAGCTTTGTATGCTTTCTATGTCCACACTACCATGGAATCTCGTTTTAATTAGGAGATGTTGGCTATCAAAATAATGGTACTAGGGAAAAAAAACCTCCAGAGAGGCCTATGTATTTTTGATATGATAAAACATGTTACTATAAATGACAAAAGAAGATCATAAATGAACATATCTTGTTTAAATTTGATGCTACTAAGCTGATGTTTTTAGTCTTTTGCAGTCACAGTGCATCTTAATTTAAGCTGCTACAGGATGGTTCAGGTTTGAGACTACTTGTTTTATGTTTATGATGCACAGAAATTCAGGAGATTGTTGAAGACTCTTATTATGGCAGATATCCTGCTAATTTAAAAAGCTGGAGTTTCAGGTAGAATCCTAACATTTTCAGGAGTGTAAATCTTAACCCTCCCAAGGTGCTGCTTTCGGTGTAAGTCTCTCCTGCGATTCACTCTACAATTTCTGTAGTTGAAGCTGCTAAATTATTCACATTACCATTAACATTTTTTTGAAGGAGAATGCACTTAAATCAGGCTCTGCCTCTAACATTCTCATACTTTTGCCCTGGCTGTTTTAAGCACTTGGTTTGATGCTACATAAAAACCTTGTAAATGTATTCGTTTGGTTTGGTTTGTGTTGGGGTTTTTTAAGATTTTTGAAATACCTGAGGAAATATAAAGTACAAAACATTTTTGGCTGTTTCAAATTCAATTTACTCTGCCCATAAATGTAAAATAATTGAAGATGGTGGGAGGTGGAAGTTGTTTTGCTTTTAAATGCATTTAGTTTTTATCTTCTGGGGCATGAAGGGCAAATACTTCAGACAGTGGTAAAACACATAGTGTTGATACAGGGAGTGAGGGACATAGAACAGAATCTGGTGTGACTGACACTGGTACCTGCCTGCTTGGCTGGACCTGACCACCCACCATGGGATGACCTGATAGCTTGCTGCTGCCCTCCTGGCACTTCAAGGTCCAAAGCTGCCCACATGTGCTAGCACCTTGCAGCCATATGTAGAAGATTAGAGGTTCTGGTTTTGGAAATCTTGCAATGAATCAATGTGAAATCCCACTGTACATTAAAAATGGTGTCTTGTTTAAAGTGACTGTTTTGCGATTTGTGTATGTTCTCTTTAGAGTCCGTATTGGAAGGAAGCTCTTAATATTTTGAAACTGGTGGTGTCTCGATCAGCAAGCCTTGTTGTACCTAATGATATCCCTAAGTCTTATGGAGGTGACATTGGTTCTCCTGAAATATCTTTCACGAAAATTTTTAATGTCTCCAAGGAGCTACCTGGGAAGACCTTAGATTTTCATTTTGATATATCAGAGGTAATTACTGTATTTAAATTACAATGCAATAATGACTTTCTGTTGCAAAGTCAGATTTGTTTTGTTAGCCTTCTACATTTATGTATTTTAAAATAAATATAATTGTTAAGAATGACAGGTGTTGAAGTTTTACATACAAGTAATTAAGAGTCATACTGAAAGATAACCTTTGAATGCTTTTGTTGTGTTTTTGCGTTTTTCCCCCTCTTTGAATGTCTGAAGAGTTAATTACTAAAAGTCAGTGGGATTATTTTCAAGGGTATTTCAGCTGTGTCAGAGAGCAGGCTAATGCAGCTGGCTGATGCTTGCAGCTGAACATTCCAGGCTTTCATCAAATGAAGGGCTTTGTGTTCAAGGGCTGAGAGGATTAAAACCCTGTACTATGGTTCTGGCATTACTTTGAAAGGGGGAGAAAATTTAGAGGAGAGAGTAGGATACACAATATAGGTACCTCAATGTAAGATGAATGAAACTGGAGAAAATCCTGTAGTTAAAAACAACACCGCTACCCCCCACCCTTAAGGTTCATTAGAACTGCAGCTAATACATCTGATACTCATTCTGTGTCTGAAAACGGGATTGTAGCCAAATGACTGCAGTGTAATATAAGGATGTGAAAACTGTAGGACTTTACAGTTAATCAGAAGTAAGGGCTCCTGGTTGAAGCTGACCCTAGATAATGATTGGAGTTACAGATATCTTAAGAGAATTACTTAAATTGGTAAGTGAATTCCTTACTGGAAGTTTCATTGAATGCGTATAATTGAGGGACAAAATGAATTCCAGCAGAGTTCACTGGAGTTGCATTTGTTGTCAGAAGGGCTGAATTTGCTGCTTGGTTCTCAGAAGTGTGTGTGTTGGTTGCTTGTCTGTGAAAACAATTTTTTCAAAGCGTGTTTAAAAACATACAACTGGATTGTCAGCATAAAATCTGCATAATTCAAAAACCTACAAGTGGGCAGAATGGCATCTTACTGTGTAGGGTAGACTTATTCAGCTTTGTATTTCCCAGTGTACCAGTGCTCAGTGGATTAGGCATAGGCTTCATAGAATGCTTAAAAATAGACAAGCCCTTCTACTTTTTATGTAATACTAAATTCTGAAAACAAATGTACAGTCTTTACTAATACAGATTTGCATTTTGAGGAAGTATTTGTTGTCTTTGGTAGACACCAATTATTGGGAATAAGTATGGTGATCAACACAGCGCAGCTGGTAGAAATGGGAAGCCAAAAGTCATTGCTGTCACGCGCAGCACTTCTTCAACTTCGTCAGGCTCCAATTCAAATGCGTTAGTTCCCGTCAGCTGGAAGAGACCACAGCTATCTCAGGTACATTGTCTTGAATACATTATACGTATATTACAGACAATGTTTATGAACGTATAAAAAATGGTTGAAGTCTAATTTGAAGTCTATATTGTGTCTTAGCAAACCAGTAAATGAATATAGCGTAAATTAAAAGCTAGTAATGGTGAAAAGAAAAAATGGTCAGATTCTTCTTAGTGGATGTCAGCATGTGAGATGACTAGTTAAAATGCAGGCAGTTTACATCTTAACCTCCAGCAGATGCCTTGCTATGTGATTTTCTTTGGTATATTTTTCAGAGGAGAACTAGGGAGAAGCTAATGAATGTGCTTTCTCTGTGTGGTCCAGAATCTGGTCTTCCCAAGAATCCTTCAGTAAGTGGTGATGGTGTTTTGTTCTGGTTTTTAAATCCCAGCAGTGATAATGCTGTTGCGTTTTCAGGTACTGGTGAAGTTATAAAGAGCAGTTTTTGACAAACTGGTTTTGGTTCAGTAAATCACAAATCCAATTTGAAGAATTAAAAAGAGGTGGAATCATAAGTAATGAATTTTTCCTCAAGAAATCCAGTGGGTTGCTCTCTTTACTAGACATGTTTGAAAACCCTATTTAAAGTCACCAAAACTAATGTTGCTGTCTCAGGGAATGGACCTTAGGGAAGGTCTACATATTTTAAAGCAAAGATCAATTGCTAGGATTAATTCTTAATTTTTATCTTATGTGGTTATCAAACCAAGATTTTTTTTAAAGTCTTTGGACTGAAACTCAAATCTTTCCTCTCCAAATTAGATTAATTGACTGCTAAGGATCTCAGTTGATCAAACTAATCTTTAGTACTTCTTCACAGAAGAGGAAAACTACACTGCCAGTCCAGAGTAGTGTGTTTGAGGCTGCATGTATAAATGTTAAGTGTCTTGGCTAGAAGAGGGAAATGAACTAGGTCTCCCCTGTTCTGAGTAAATCTTTATCTAGCCCATTACAAATAACATGCACTTTAGAGAGAGGGGGCAGCAATGGCTGAGGACTGCAAGGATGTTGATGCTATATTGAAAACACCATAGAATCCATTGAAAAAAACCAGTGGATCACATGCCTTCAAACTAACATGGATATCAGTAGGAGCAGTAGTCTTAACTATTAAGTAAACTAGGCTGATGGTTTTACTTCTGTACGTGGCATAGAGAAGACCCCCAGCTTCTAGGCTTCTGGCTTCTTAGGCATACTAAGCTTAATAGTGATGATGACATTAAGAGCTTTTTAAAATAAAGTGAGTAGCCCATCTCAGTTATCACTAGTCTAAAGATGTAGTTTAAAATCCAGCAAGTCTCTAAACAAACTGCAGTCTACCTTGCCCTAGTGGCTAATTGCCACTAATGCCATTAAATGTGGGAAGTAGGATAGCTGACTTCTGGAGTTACACAAGTTGTAAGTTTTTATTTCTATATTTACCCATATCTGCAGGTTGTCTTTTCTTCTAATGAGGACTTGGAAGTTGGAGATCAACAAACTAGTCTTATTTCAACAACAGAAGAAGTGATTCAAGAGGAGGAAGTGGCTGTAGAAGACAATACCAGTGAACAACAATTTGGAGTTTTTAAAGACTTTGACTTTTTAGATGTTGAATTGGAAGATGCAGAGGTGAGACCTTGGGATTTCTTCTGTGTGTTTCCATTTGAGAATGTTTTAAAAATAAGGTTATGTTGGTGCAATTCTAAGGAATTGGCAGCTCTTCTAACTAATCCAATTGGAAAGAATTTATGATGTGATTAAACCCAGCTTGAATGATAAAGAAACCTGTGTCACAGACTTTGCAGTGTTAAGTTGTTGCAAGTTGTTGGGTGTCTTTGCTTGGGAGAGTTGGGATTTTTTAGGGGGAGTTACGTGACTTAATCCGAAAGTGAAGTGATAAGACAGTATAAACCAATTACAGGATGAACACGTGGGTATCATGCAGCCAAAAATTTAATTGTGGAACAGTATGCTAAGAAAATTGCATGATCTTGTTCCTGATACGCTTCTGCATTTTGAAAACATGAAGAATAGCTTTCAAAGTTGTAAACTGTATGATACACTATCTCATTGTATATGATTAACTTGGTCAACATAAGTGGTTGCATTGACATTTACATTATATCTGGCTTGCTGCAGTTCTTACATTTCCTCTATTTCTCCTCTCAAAAACAAGAGAGGGGAAGTAAGCCAAAATTAAATATTGAGAGATAGTAAAGATTCTGTTAACAGTTGCTACTTGCTTGGGATAAATAAAAGGCTTCAGACCAGAATTTGCTGAAGCTTAAAAGTATGACTGTAAAAGGACTGGGGAGAAGTACTTTGAGGTTTCTTTCAGTGTTTTTGTTACAGTCTGTACAAAATAACTGAATTAGTAATGGAGACCCTTGTGGGTTATGAGTCAATAAGCTGCTAAGAATAATATCTGCCTATCTAAACTCCCCGATTGTTCTTTTCATTAATCTATCCTTTTTACAAAATCTTGCTTTTTTTCCCCCTTAGTAATTAAGTTTTATCTCACTTTCCTTCCTGTATATTGCTTCACTTCAGCCAATATTTGCATCTTCTAGGAGAAGTATAGGCTCATTATGGTCTATTGCATAGATGACCTACACACTCTACAGATACAGTTCCCTATATTCAATGCAAATAGTCTAACAGTTCAGAATTGGCTCAGTAGTAGCATAGCATTATTTTAACACTAGATGGGGCTTTGCAGGTAGGCTGCTTAAAGTCAAAAACTTCGCCAAACCAAGTTAACCTTTAACTTCATTTTCTGTATTATTTTAATAGCAGATTAGCAGATCATGATGAAGAAGGAACAGTTTCTTTCTTATTACTTGCCAGTATGCAGCATGTAGTGCTATACTTACAAAAAAAGGAAAAAAAAAGCACAGATTGTAAAATTTAGGGCATTACATACAAATTGTGCACTTTATCTAAGAGTGGCCTAATTTTGCAGCAGAAATACAGAATGCTCTTTGTTTCTAAGAATTAAATGTCAACAGTGTGAACTGGGGCTCTTACATTAAAATCTGAGTAATAGTCAGGTTAAACAGAAGTGCTTCAGCCCACAGTAGGAGTACGTTGTTGTAGTTGGGATTCTTTTGCATTGCCATGACTTTTTGCCATATTTTGGAGCAAAACAAATCACTAAGAGAGAAAACGACTACAAAATGTTTAGTTTGCTCTGCATGTTTAATGCATCATAATGATCTCTTAAGTCACCACAAGTGCTATTCTGTAGGAGCAGTTTTGGAACCCATACTTGCACATTTGGGGCTAGATGTGGTATTTTAGTAACTGTCTTTAGACTGGTGAAGTGACCTTATCAAATTTTCCATCTGTAGATGAATTGTTGAAGGTTGACAAAGAGCATGAGAAAATCAAAGATAGTTTGTACTTGTGAATTAAAACAATAGTGTTTTTAAGATACGGATTTCACTTAGTATGTTGAATGTTTGAAACCCAAGTATTCCATATTTAAATTGTGCAAACAGAAAGGATCTGGCTTTTGGTGTTTCGGGTGTATTTCATAAAACTGACACAAGGTAGCTGGTAAAACAGTTAATTTAAGACATGGGTTTCTCTACAACCTGTATATGATTAATGTTGGTGGTGCTTTGTCAGTTGGATGTGGTCAGTTTAGATTCATGTGTGTTAGTTAATGAATTTCATCTAATGTTTGTTGAAGCAGTTGCTTTACATGTTATGCTAGAGAAATGTATCATAAGCATGCTGGTTTTAGTGTTTTGTCGTCATTTGTTTATTTTTTCAATCAATCTCCCATTAGAAAGAGAAATTATTTTAAATACTAGCTTTTTGATCAAAGATTTTTTTCAGAGCTTGAATCAGTCTTTTACTGTTGGCAAATCTTACGTAATAAAACATTTTTCCCTGGTTCTAGAGTATCTTTAAGTGTTTGTCCTCGTTCTTTCTAATTATATGTGTTTTCCTTTTTGCTAACCAGGAGCTGCAGGTAAGTTGCAGCCTGGTGCCCTGGCTTGTTCTTCTGTTGTTGTCTGTGGTGTGTTTGTACTTTCTAGTCAGATATATAAATTTGATACTGATATAGTTCTAGATTATATATTGGGTTACTTTCCAAGAAGATACTAAAAAGATTTCTAGTTCATTTGCCATATATTTTAATTTATCTACAAACGTCATCTAACAAGGTATTTAAATAAAACTAAAGGGCTGATTGAAACTCTGTTCATAATGCATTCAGTACTTGTGTTGTCTTGGTTGCGTTTGTGTGTTAATTTTATTAGGTTGAAATTTGTACATACATATTGTGCAAACCTTTTTATTACAGGGTGAAAGCATGGACAACTTCAACTGGGGTGTTCGCAGGCGCTCTCTTGACAGTATTGACAAAGGAGACACACCATCTCTTCAAGAATGTCAGTACTCTGGTAGCACACCCAGCTTGAACTTGACCAACCAGGAAGATACTGATGAGTCTTCAGAAGAGGAAGCAGCCCTGACTGCAAGTCAGATACTGTCTCGTTCGCAGATGGTAAGTTATTTTTCTGTGAAAGGAATCTTAGAACTTAAGCTTTCACTTGCACTTTTAATGAGTAAGTATGGCTCACACCTTCAGCCTGAGTGAATTAAAGAGGAACTAAGCTGATGTGGCTAACGTTTGCTTACCAACATCAATGAGAGAAAGAGTTCCTTTACCACATCAGTGGTACATAACAGGTTTATAATTGAAGTACAGTGTTAATTTTTGTGTGTGTGTATGTCTTTATGTTTACTATGTTTGTTGCAATATAAGTGCAAAATTGCATATGTTATATATAAAGTGTGTGTCTTTCTGGATTCCTAAAAAAACCCCAAAATACTAAATAAGAACAAGAGCAGTAAGTGATCCTGTGGGAGCCTCAGTTGTGTTTAACCACTGAAATTTCTAATTTAATTATGGATTTCAAAATGGAGAACACTGGCCACGCAGAAGTCTCTCTCCATTACATAAATGAAATTAGAAAAAGATTGACTGGATGGGGAGCAGCAGGGATAGTATGCCACTCTTCAGACTTCAGGCAAAGCTTGTACTAACGTTGCCCATAGCAAAGAGCTCTGCGCTTCAGTATTTTCAGTCTAGCATTTCACCACGGCCAAAGACCTTTAAGAGCTAGAAAGGAAGTAATTTTCTAGATTCTAAGGGTAACTTCACACATTAACTTCTTGAAGTTGAATGTTACAGAAGTAGATGCGATGCTTCTGACAGTTTAATGTAAAAGTGTTAAGCTCATCATATGTAAACAAATTCAAATATCTAACCATACTGAAACAGCCTATTTTAAAACTAATGTGTGTTTTCCCTGGAATTTATATGTTCCATAAACTATTGATAATTTCATGTTTCTTTCTTTTCTGTCTTAGTTGAACAGTGATTCTGCAATAGATGAAACAATATCAGATCATGCTGGTTTATCACTTCAGTCTCAAGATTCCACTAGCAGTGTGGGAACGGAAGATGTGCTTCAAATAAGAACTGAGACGCCAAGTTTGGAGGCTTCTCCTCTAGATAACTCTAGCAACCAGCTGCCTGAGGTGGGGAGAAATGTGGGCTGGTGCATGGCTGATTTGGGCTTCTTCTAGTGTTTAATAGCAACTTTGGCTTCCTTTTTGATTGAATTTTCATCTGTTACACTGATCAGTTGATTTGCTTTTAATATTTCTAACCTGCTGGAATGTTCTGAAAAAATGTTTCCTCAGTATGAGGACTGCTTGAGATGGACTGAGGGAACTTACCACAGGTTAAAAATATTCTTGAAGGGCTGATAATGATCATTTCATGGTGCAGAATGAAAATAGGCTAATATTCAAGATGCTTTTACTTCATATGGTTGAAATCCTTCTTGAGCAACATTTTCTTTCAAATACTTTTTTATTTCCCCCTTTTTTTTCTGCTTTCTGTGGGTTAATATGATTGGTGCTGTATGGGAGTAAAACCTCAGGCCAGCTGTGTTAGCAGTTGGTTCCATTAAATAATGCTTTAGAAAGGACCACAGATGCTAGTGGTATACTTTTTTGGAAGGGCCTGTGTGGACTGAGACAGATTTCAAGTTAATGGCTGCCTACAAATCTGTGAGTACTCAAGTTTCTTGGTTTTTAAAATATTTTGAATAAATTGAAAAAAAATAATTTTAAAGAATCATCTGCTACATTTCCTACGATATTTAGCAGTTGTACCTAAAACCTCAGTACGTTTTTTTTTCTGGAATTTGAAGCAGCTTGGTTTAGATAGACGTTTTACTTGTAAAATTATTATTGCTACTGACAATCTTATTTTTATTTGGATAAACAATACTAATCCCACTTTGAACAGAACATACGTTTGTATTGAGTTTTCCAGAATATTAAGCTATTTCTGTGTGTATGTGATTTTACACTTAAGAATGAGTTTTCAGCCAACTTTGTTTAAACAGTCAACTGACTGGTTCAAGTGACTGGGGTTTCTAAACAAAGGCTCTAGTCTACCTATTTGCTACCTAGAAAGTCACTTGTGCTAACTGGGAAACCACTCACCTAGCTAAACATTTAATGAAGAGAACTGTAAGAACAAAAGACAAAGTATGGGTGACTGGTTTCTTGTGATAAAATCTTCATTTTCTAGAATTGTGATATTGTGACATTTATAAAGCAGCTTTTTTCCACTTCTTGCATATTTTTTCATTAATACTATCTATGTGCTTTCTTCTGCAGTGTTTGGTTACACTGCAATTGATAAATTGTCTCAAATTTGTAGGGCATCTGTGCTTAGATTGGCAAACAAGTTTGTCTGTTAGCACTTCATCTACTTGTCTACAACATGCATTTTTGTTGCAATAGAATTTTGGGTGAGGAAGAACACTTAGTCTGGATTATTCTTTTTTATGTCAAGATTTCAAAACACAGAAGTGATAAATAAGATGGGGTAAAAGGAAGAAGTGATAAATAAGCTAGGATTTTATAGAACTAAATGTTATTATAATTTGTCTTGTTTGCTTGTGGTGCATTCTCAGCTGTAACTCATTTACAAAACCTCCATTTTTGTAGTTCTGTCTGGGACTGCCTTTATACTTGGATTCACTGTTCTTCTGCAGCTCCCTTCATAAAATCACTATACTTTTGATAACCCAGACGAAAACATTCAGTCAATAAAAGCAGCAACGTTGTTGAAAATACTGAAAAGATTTACACTGGGCTGTAAAGTAATTTCATGACTAAGTAGCATCCAGAAAAAAATTTTATATTTATATATATATATATACTTACTTTTATATGTTTACTGTAAGGATGGTGAGGCACTGGAATGGGTTGCCCAAGGAGGTTGTGAATGCTCCATCCCTGGCGGTGTTCAAGGCGAGGTTGGACAGAGCCTTGGGTAGCATGGTTTAGTGTGAGCTGCCCTTGCCCATGGCAGGGGGGTTGGAACTAGATGATCTTAAGGTCCTTTCCAACCCTAACTATTCTATGATTCTATGA
>JANHGB010028663.1:0-22706 GCA_026283785.1 Coracopsis vasa | reverse complement strand
GGACTTGTTCCAGCAGTTCCATGTCCTTTTTATGTTGAGGACACCAGAACTGCACACAGTACTCCAAGTGAGGTCTCACCAGAGCAGAGTAGAGGGGCAGGATCACCTCCTTCAACCTGCTGGTCATGTTCCTTTCGATGCAGCCAAGGATACTGTTGGCTTTCTGGGCTGGGAGCGCCCACTGCCAGCTCATGTTCAGTTTCTCGTCAACCAACACCCCCAAGTCCTTCTCCACAGGGCTGCTCTGAAGCTCTTCTCTGCCCAACCTGTAGCTGTGCCCAGGATTGCTTTGACTCAGGTGTGGGACCTTGCACTTTTCATGGTTAAACTTCATCAGATTGGCATCAGCCCACCTTACAAGTGTGTCAGGGTCCCTCTGGATGGCATTACTTCCCTCCAGCATATCAACCGAGTCACACAGCTTGGTGTTATCAGCAAACTTGCTGAGGGTGCACTCAATCCCACTGTCCATGTCACTGACAAAGATGTTGAACAACACCAATTTATCCACCCCTTACTATTCTTCTCCAAGCATTTCCTCCTCCAGTCCTTTCCTATACTACTCTTACTGTCTTCGGTGTTACAAGGTTGTTAATAGCCATTTTACTTAATTCTTTCTATTCCCCCCAAATTAAAAACAATAAAACTTAGTACATATAACTCATCTAATATTCAATGTGATATGATGTGAGATAATGTCTGTCTTCATCAATATGCAGGTGATTTCAGGTCAGACTTTGTTTCTCACTGAACAAAATCTTGATTTATTTCTATCTAACCAGTAGAAGTAAAGACAGTGAGTGTTATCTCCAGGCTTTATTTGGCAAAGTTGGGTACATCAAGTTATTTGGTAAAACTGGAGGATGTGGTTGCTAGCAGCTGATTTGTGTCACAGCTTGGCCAAGTTCTGTGATCACAGGGAGTCTGACTCCTGTAGGGAGTCCCGCAGCTGTGAGTTCAGTGACAGCATAGTACAGACTACATCACCTTTTGCAGGGGAGGTGACCATCACTTTCTCACACAATAACAAAACTCAACTGGAGAAGGTACTAGCCATATAGGTCCATTTAGAGTGCAGAAGAAGAAACATCATGGCACAGTTATTTCTCAAGAAAAGGAATAATACTGTAAAAATAACAGCGCAGAAAGCAGAAGGCTGAGATACCCCACTTCACATCACTTTAAGCACCAGCTGTGGTATTTGAGAATGTTGGTGGGTTCTAATTCCATCTATTATCTGCCACTTCCCAAAACAGACAGCAACAACAACTCCTTCAGTCTATTGAATGGCTCCAGCTGAGAGGGGGAAGAGGGAAAAGGGATGAACCGGGCCTTTATAAAGGAGTGTGGTGAGGGAATTGGTGCTTGGCACAGAAAGGCAGTCTAATCATTCTTCCTGCACTATGAAGAGACTTTCAGAAACTGAATTAATGTTCATGGATTTTGTAACACAATAGTCCTATGTGGTTCTTCCTACAAAGACATGGAACTATTTGAAGGAAAGAATTGTAGAACAATTTTTCTCCCTCCTTTACTGATTTGAATTACAAAAAAAGCCCTCAAAATTTTAACTCCTTTTCACTATCTAAACACTACTGCCTCTCATCCAGTTCTTGGCAGAGCACAAGTAACATATTTCTACTCTTCCTCCTTGGTATTCAAGAATGCGGACTTTCTCTTCAAGGACTGTATTTTTAAACATAAACATCTTTTCTAAATCCAAAGCTAATTCTTTCTAATGCAAACAGAATTATGAACATGTACTCAAATCCTATCCTCTGCAAAGTCATTCACGTGAGTGGGTTTGCATGTATATGCAAAAGATAATTATGCCAGCAGTTTTCTTGTGTCTGTCCAGCACAGCTGTCATCACACTGAGTTAGAGACTAGTAGGAGACAATGGAGATCAAATAATAAACTTTCAGAACACTTCATGGAAAGTTGGATGCTCAAATAATATTCTTGGGATAGACTTTCAGCACATAATTTCTCCACATCTTTAGAGTTCTTGTTCTTCATTATATTCTTCTAATCATAACTGTGAACGGAGTATTGCCACCAGGGCTGTCAAGACTGAATTCTGTAGTACACCAAAATATCTGTTCTACAGATCCATACACAAATTCTTTTGTGGTCTCCATCTGTTACACTTGATCTTATTCAATTGCTGCTGGTAAGTATTAGAAGTCAAAAATATGTATAGGAAAGAAACTGTAGTGAGTTGTTTAACTAAAACCGTAAATCCTGAATTTTTTTTGAAGTTCATACGACTTCAGGTTTGGAACTGGAAATCAAATATGAATGCAAATACACCTAAAAATTAAAAATGTAATTCAGTGCTGGCTCTGCTAACACAAATATAACAATTTTCCTTGAGGTCTCTAAAACTGAGAAATTAATCATCAGAAGCTTATCCAGTTTGTCAGATTAAGTTATAGAAGAAACAATTAGAAGAAGAAATGGACTTTTTAAAGTCTGTTATTTGATGAATTCCACAAAGCCTGTCTCTCAGAACTTCAGAATTTTCTTTTGAATTAGGAAAAATATTTAGCATCCATGTTTATGGAAAAAAAAATCTTACTATTCTTCAGTAGCCAGCAACTCTCTTAAGATTTTCAGTATCTTAATTTCCTTTCTTTATTAAACACATGATGCAAAGAAGAAAGTTGTCTAAACCTTAAAATTGGTGTTTGAAAGAGTTTTAAACCTTGCGTTTTACATTTTGACTTGATTTGTAAGGATTACTAGGAGGAAAAATACAGGAGGTGGGACAGGCATGATCTGTGTAACTAACACAAGCAAGTAGATGTGTATCAAGATGTGTTTCTTGATCCACATCTTAATTCAGTCAACCTGAACAACTTTGAGCTACGTAACAATGACAGCTGAATAAGAGGCCATTGCAATGCTCCACACCTTGTCTGCTCTTCCTGCACTCACATCATAACACCAGTTTGATAAGTGCTGCTTTACTAGAATGCTAAAACTATTTGAAACTCCTGCAAAAGGTGCAGGACAGTCTCAGCACAGTATATTCAGTTACAAGTCAATTTTTGCCAAAATCTAATGCTGAATAATATGGGTAATAGTGTAAAAAACTTTAACAAATAGTTTTATGTATACCTTCATTCCAGTGAATAATCAAAGAAAATTAATTCAATAAGCTAAAGTCTTCAATAACAGATATTTGAGTTCAAGGCTTCCTGCTGAAAGCTATGCTCCCTCCCAGCATTTCACTTAAATTTGTCATGAAAATAATCTCTGATCCTTTCAGAGTCAAGATAGAAAGCTTGTATTTATACAAGTTATCTATACTTAATACTTTACCAGACAAAGCAGATCAAGCATATTGTCACTGATCATGTCGATCAGCTCAATTAGTTATTTCGTAAGAGTATCACCAAACAGCAGGATTGTTCAATCCCAGGTGGGGTCATGACTTTGTTTCACTTTGTTTCATTTTGTTTCCCTTTGTTTCTGTTGCTCATCAGGTTTCAGCCGTTTAGCTAGAGATGTATCTATCTCAGCAGTTCCTTAAACCCAATTTAAAGTCTGGAAGGACTGCAGGCTCACAGAGCCACGTGTAAACAAGTCTTTCATCCCAGAATTTTCTGAAAGCCTCTGTCTTCTGAAGGCTGGACTTCTTTCATCCTTCCTTCATCTGTTCTGGTGCTCTGCTCTCTCATTTTGCTCTTGAAGTATTAGGGAATACCCCAAAACATATTAGTTTTCACTTCTCAGATATCCCCAGTCCTGCAATATTATTTCTGAACCTAAACTGCTCTGTTTCTTTATATTGTGTGTCCATCTCCCTGGAGTCCTAAAAATTTTCCTATGTAACTTATCCTTACAAGATTATTGTTTTCCTTTCCAAGCCTCAGTTCTAACAAAACCTTCAACTATTCCCCTTTCACTTTTGCACTTTTCTTTGTGGGTGGCTATTATTTCTCAGAGTAATTTTCTAGAGTTATCAGTAAGTCTTTCTGTCTAGAACAGTAAATGCAAAAATCAACAAAAGAACACAGAGACAAGTTCTTACAGTGCCACCCTATAATAAAATAACAAAAATATGCCTGTTTGAGAGATCTTTCTAATGAAAGTCTCAGTAAAGGGAGAAATAAAACAAAAGTTCTATAAAAAACACAAAGCTCCAAGAGTGTTAAGATATGTGTATTTGTATGATGCAAAAGAATAATTTGTAAGCTTGAACTTTTGGTGATTTAGTTAATATGTTCCTCTGAATGCACAGAAATGAGTAGCTCTTGTGTCTAAGTAATATTAGAAGGTTAGGTACCCTATTAATTCAGCAATTAGAATTCAAAGCATAGATAAATATTCAGTGATTTTTAAAAATGAGAGAAAGAACATTAGCTATTACTAGTTCCACCTGTCAAATCTTATTCACACTATTAGGAAGAAAGAATTTTCTAGAATAATTGAAAACATCCTAAAAGTTTTATGAAGTATGCCACAGAAATCAGCAATGAATTTCTTTCCTGCTGTACTCTCCTTTGAGCCACATAAAATGGGTCAAAGAGATTGGGAGGAAAAAAAAAATAAAATCTAATATATACATTTTCAGACTGTTTCAATATTGTGTTACTCTCTATATGCTAATCATATTTTAATAATGAGAAAAATCTCCAGAATAGCTAGAGCCACTTTATGGGATCACTTCAGTAGAATTTGGAGGTAGGCCTGGAAAGCAGCTTTTTTAAATTGTTGTTAAGGATTAGTGCAATATGTAATATAAAGCAATAACAGAAAGGCTTTTATAACACTAGTCAGAGCTTCCCCTCCCCCCATTTTCTACAGTTTCCAATCTGATGCTTTTACAGTTATGTATTATGATTCAGTGCTGAACATAGAACTAATTTATATATTATATTGTGATTAATATTTTTTCTTCCCACTTCTGCTAGTTCAGGGGGCAATGTGCTAACTAGTGCCTTTAATACTGAATTTGCAGAGCTTAAGTCTCTGACACAAATATTGAAAAAAAACCCCAAAACCTTCTGAATTTTCTTTGAAGGAATCTTTCACAGTATTAAGCCTTTTGGCTGCTAATTTTCTGAAATATGCTGGGTTAAGGTTACTCTATCATGAAACACTGCTACCAGGTTTTACGGAAAACCACCATACTAAATTCTTGAGGGGATGTGTGACTCAGAAGGATGCAAGTGGATATTGTTAACATCATATACGTGTAGCTGGTGCTACACATAAGGTGAATAATGTGGCTGTAAGAGTCATGCACCCAGCCTGTTGATGAGAAAATGACTCCAGTTACTGCATTTATAAATCTAGTACTGACTTCTCTGAAATATGTACATATTTAGAGAAAAATCAATTGCTGATTCATTTACTGAGCAGAGACACAAACAATAAAGAATATCTGTGTTTTTATGTAAGTAGTTTAAAGTTAGAAGCTAAATTTATTAGTATTTGCATAACAGAGGCATAGAGAATCTGAAAGGCTACACATCAACTTCCTCTCAATATGGTGTGCACGAGTTTGGGCTTCAGTTTTCTAATCCAGCTGAGTGCCATGGTGAATGTTAGTTTAGACTCACAACATCTTTGTAAGAACAAACTTCCATGTGCCATTACAAACTTATACTCCACTACTGACACAGATGCCTCAGCTTACTTACAATATTTGTATATACACATACAGGTCTTGTCTGCGTGCCTGTTTTGGCTCCTTGATAGCCACACTGTACTTTCAGTGCAAGCTCCTTGCCTGCTTTGGTTGCTGGTGTGAGAAACACGACGAGAAAGCCAAGCTCACGATCATTCTGACATTCCAAGCTGCAACAGTGTTCAAAAGAGAGAAAAGAGCAAGACTTTGGTTTCTAATTTGCAAATGAAAGAAATGTCCTAGCGAAAACCGGAGAAGTCAGAACATCAAGCAGTCTAATGGTACTAATGGCTTTTGTAGTCCAAATCCTAGTCAGCTGGACCAGAAGTGGGTGTTTACAGCTGAACTTTCTCTCAGCCTAAACCCTAATAGACAAGGTTCTCCTAGTGTGAGAAGAATGGATTCAGTGCACTGAAGCATGTCGGATTCTGCAAGATATACATAAGTACAATCCCCATAAGCACATTTGAAGAGGACTATGAGAAAATCCAATAAATACAACTCTGGAATCCTCCTTCCTCAGTGCAAATATAGGCTGGTAGTGGCCACTTCACTATCCAGATTTGACTAACACATTCATTGCCTTTGTCAGAAAGGCATAAATACTGTGACAGAATTTTTAAAGTCAGGCAGTTGAATATGTTTATTCTTTCAGTTTTCATTTTTCAGTTAACTCTTTTGACATAATTTTTTTTTGTTTGGTTGGTTTTTTATATAAGATTTAATTAGTTGTAGTAATAGCATAATACCAGTCCTTCAGACTACTTGTCTCATGAAAACTAGAAGGTTTTGTCAGACTTGTAGATGCAGTGTAGCTCATACTTGCCCCAGACTAATAGTTTCTTGATGGAAAAAACTTAATTTTTAAGAACATTGTCTGACCCACTCAATAAGTTAGAGTTTCACCACATTTCTCATATTCTGATGATCTGAATCTTTCTGGTAAGCAGACAACACACTGACACCAGTACTACGCAATAAAACCAACAGGTAATGAACTTCTCATTTTAGCGAATATGCACATGTTAGTTAAACTGAGAAACACCTATCAGAGAAAAGATGAGTTTATAGGCATTATAAATCCAAGCTTTATATTGTTTGAAAGCCATGCATCTAGAAAACCTCAGGGCTTTTTTTATTTAAAGAAAAATTTAGAGAAATAGAGCATGATAGTGCGTAATCTCCAATGTGCATATACAGATATGTGTAAGCAAGCAATGGGTGGCCTACTCTTGAAGAGTAACAGAGACACAGATGAATGAAAAGAAATGACAGCAGCTGTAGTGCTGTGATTTCAGCTGGGTGAGTGTAGGCTAACTCTGCAATGACTTGCTCAGCTTGCTTTCTGCAGTTTTAATGATGACTGATCCCTGCAGTTTCTTAACCAGAAGCAAAATTCAGCTGAAGTGGAACATGCAAATGTTTGCAGAGACTATACACAACTTGTTCAGATTCCCACTTCTCTTTGAATTTCATGCCTGTTTACTGGTACTATAGGCAGCTGTTAATATGATCTTATTTAGGCTTTAATAAACTTACTATTAGATGACTACTCTAAAACACACAAGGTGCTTCCTATATCTGAGTGACTTTTCCACTTTAGAAAAAGACAGCTTGCAGTAATGGAAACTTTTAAGTTAACAAGTAGCTAAAGGGAGCCTCCACCCAGCATAACAAGGAAGTAAAAATAGCTTCTAAACTTTACCGAGCACTTATTGCTGCAGTCATTATTGTAAGCTACAAGTCAAATGTTACAATTAAAAGCCTATCAATGGTTGACCACATTTTTCTTGTCTCCGAAGTTTTAAGTATTTCCAGGCATTGAAGGAAATATCTTCAGGAGATAATTATGTCAAACATTCAGAATCTTCTAATACTGACAGAAAGTCTATCTCCTTTGAGATATACATTATAGCATTAATATCAATGTTTAAAGGTTTTATATAGAAGTTTGTTTCTATTCAGAAATCAGCACTGCATCCGCAAAAGGCATATTCTGAGGTGCCCTTAAGCATTTAGGTATGTAATAATGACAAAGACTAACTGATAAATCCCTTATCTTTTACATCTATATATAGCCCTTAAAGGTCTATGTAGCTATGTAGACCCATATATATGACTATAAAATTTAAATGTTAATTGACTTTTGTGGAATCTGCTTTTACTAATTAAAGTAAGAATATTTTGCCATGCTGTTGTATAGTTATTAAGTGAAGAGAAGAGAGAGGTAACTGAAATCCCACTTCTTAGATGCAGCAAGAAGTTCTTTACTGAGGGTGGTGAATGACTGAAACAGGTTGCCCAAAGAAGTGGGAAATGCTTCATCCCTGGCAGTGTTCAAGATCAGGTTGCACAGAGCCTTGGGCAACATGATTTAGCATGAGGCATCTGTGCCCATGGCAGAGGGGTTGGAACTAGGCGATCTTAAGGTCCTTTCCAACCCTAAACATTCTATGATTCTATAATTCTATGTTAATGTTTATCATTTTCCATTTTGCAGCTTATCTTACGTACACTAAATGTGTTGCTTGTTGACACATTACTTACATATTGGTACTCAGAAGAGCTACTTCCGCATTAAGTTGTACTGCAGAACTAAAACTTTAGTACCTTCCTAGTCATTTTGCAGCCTGGTGGGCTCCCCACTGATTCAGCAGGCTCTGTAAAGACTGCTGTTTATACACATCAGAAGCACTTATTGGGAAGGCAGTAGAGAACATACAGAGTTAAGTTGCTGTTCAACAGAGGACAAGACAGGAGCTAAGAATGATGTCCATGTATGCTCACTATCAAGCAAAACAGTCCTTAAGTGTTTAAGAAAAACAGAGTAAGTCCCACAGCAGTAATTGGGATCAACCACAGCTCAGGGACTACTGGAAAAAGCTTCTAGCAACAAGGCAGGCCTGAAGTCAAGCCAGGAAATCAAATCAGCAAGGCAAGATGAAGTGAAGCAAGGATTAACAATGTGGAACATACATGCCTGGAAGGCAGCAAGTAAGAAAGAAAAGACAGGACAGGAGTTAAAATGCAACTGCCAAACCAGTGAGAAGGGGCTGTGTGGGTGAAGCTCTTTTCCATACCTTGGCTGTTCCACAAGTGTTTGGGGCTGCGGCTGTCAAAGACAACCTACAGCACAGATGTCTCAGTCCCCGTGGGGAATAGCAGAGATGGTAGTATTTATCAGTGCACAAAGAAGACTTCTCATGGAGGACTTCAAGCTGAATATATGTCTCTTTCCATGTACTATTCCCTGGTTGTTGAGTGTGATTGGCTCTATATGATCATTCATTTGTGAATACCTATCTGAATATATATCTCTCTAAGTTACTCCTATGTAGTGTCTTGGAGCTTGCAGTTCAATATTATTCTCAATATTATAATTCTTTATCTGTGTTCCACAAGTGTATCTTCTGTTATTCTATTCTCTTATTGTCTGTAATTGGCTGTTTCTGCATGGCATTTGTATCAATAAGTACAAATGGTTCTGTAAAATAAAATTGATTTCCAGGAAAAGGAAGAGTTCTGTTTATTCAACACTCCCAAACTTACACCTTCAAAAATCATGTTCTCCTAAAACTAATTTGTGGAAATTCTTTTTTGTTGCATTTTAAACACTTGGGGTTTAGATTTACAGGGTGTCTGCAGTGAGATCTTTGCAACTGTCAATAGAAGTTGATATAATGTGTTTCCTTTGTTTTTTTAAGTGCCTGCTAAAAGTGTTATAAAATCATTGAAGTCCACATTGTGGGGCTCTGTGAAAAGATACAGCAACTGCATCAAAACTTTCCTGCAGTGCTGTCATGGGAGTTTCAGACAAAATATGTAAATAACTTCATAAATATTTTCTCTAGGTAACTTTGAAGTGAAATATTCGAGCAATGTTTGATAGCAAAAGATTAGCCATATACTGCAGAAGCCATTTTTCCTTTTTTGGCCTTATTTAGCAGGTAAGTGTCTCTTCATTTCCAGTCTTACAGCATCTTCAAGAAATCTCCTCTTGATCATGAAAATAGTATCTTAGATTTACAGTATAGTTTCTTGTTTAGTGGCAGCACAGCAGTCTTTTCATTCTTTTCTATGTATTTGTGAAATATACTCTTCAGATATATTTCAGAGGGGCTAAAAAATCTATTCATGCTATTTGCCATTTCTTAAAAACAGCAAGTTTTATTCTGCGTGCACCTTACAACCCAATTTTGAAGTGATGATGTAATAGTTCCAAAAATGTAGGTTTTGCGATGTGAGCTGAGTTCATGACACATATATTATTTAACTTGAGCTGGAATACAATGACCATGAGACAATAGAGTAATCTTTATTTCTTGAGTTGTAGAATAGTCTTGACTTCTGTCATGCTGCTGTAACACTCACAGGACTTTTTTATAATCACTGACTCTGTATTATATTTGCTCAGGTTCTAAGTTAAAAAATAAAATTCTCCTAGCTGCAGCCCTGCATGGTCAGGCTGAGATCTCAGACACGGTATGTCCTTCCAGGCTGTCATATACTTACTGGCAAAACAAAGTGTCTACAAGGCCAAAGTCTGCAAGAGGTGTTCTCTCCATTAGTTTTCACAGGTATAATTGAAGGTAGAATTTGGCACCATTAGTGGAATTCAGTTAACACTTCTGTTGAAGATGTATGAGATAGACAGCCCTTCCTAGCACACTATTCAGTTTTTTATCTATCCCAGCCTTTTGGCTCTCAGTGTTACCAGGTGTAGACAGTAAAGACGGTTTATTTTCCTCCTTGAAACAATCTGATGGAAATTTGAAACCCCTTGAACAGCAAGTCTTGGAGGAAGATGTCATTGTTACATAAGTGCTTTACCAGTATTTAACTGGATAGAAAACCATGTAACTGAGACTATTTAAATTGTCCAAATTCCATGAACAACAATGTCCAGCTTTACACAGCACTAGTAACAGGCAACAACTATACAATAACTTTGGAGGGCATAACAGTATGTTGTACGTGGCAAGCACACTACCGTTTTTCTGTTTAAAGCTTGGATACATGTGGAATTCAAATTATGACTGATTAGGAATGTATAGCTAAACATCTATTTCTCCTCCTCACCCCTTTGGGGATATTCCAGCTACAGAAATTTTGATTTTGCTTAATCTCTTTTCTGGTATGTTGCCTGCTTAGATTACAGTAACTGAGGTAATTTTTACAGTGTTTCATCAGACAACAAACAGGAAACATACAAGAAATGTGTATCATGAAAATGAGGTGCCTACAGGCTGGATCACAGACTTAGATTTACAAAACTCAGTTCTGACACATCCTGTTTCTGGTACTTGCATCCCTAAATGGATTTACTAGATCGCAGAGCCTACTGAAATGAATTGCTACCAGTCCACCAGTGGTGCCAAAGGCTGGAAGGATACAGTCCCTCTGAAAATGAGCAGATGGTCCCAGGGATCTCTGCACACTAGCTGAGTGCCAAACGTGGGATAGCTAATGCCAAAGGGCCTTGCAACACCATTGCAAAGGCTGTTCTGGCACCCCTTTAGCTTTTATTATTCTGCACCTACATCAGGTTCCTCTAGCATCTGTGTGTATTTTACTTTTGGATATACACATACTCTCAATTATCTTAGTATTCATGATTTAATCTTTTTCTTTTTGTTTTTTTTTTCTCTTTTTTTTTTTTTTCCTGATACTGTATCTGATACGTGGTGCCTGGTACATGGTGCAAATGTACACTAAACAAAACATTTCAAAGGCAGATGGCTGTAAAATGCCAGAATCAGTAAGATCTTCAAAATTTGGAAGATTTTACAGGGTTTTCACCCTTTATGTCACTATTTGGAAAACAAGCTCCAGGCACTACTGACCCATCTTCAGCCATCCTGGGAGAAACAAGGGACCATTAATCAGAATTTTTTAGAGCGCATACTAGGACAGAAGAAAATACAAAACATTTTCTATCCTTTCACTAGCAAAAATCTACAGTCAGCAGCAGTACTCAAAGCAGTTCTTTAATAGGATTACCCTGATATTGATACAGAAATGGGCAATCAGGTATTGTTGTTTTCCCTTGGAGAAAATGAATAATTGGTCCAGAGGCTTTTGAAGTTACGGGCGTGTATGGAAATATAGCAAAGAAACTTGCTAGTGAGAAAATGATGAAGGGCTCAGATTTGTCATGTTACTACCTGGAAACAACAGTAGACATAGAAGATACATGGCAAGCAGCTTATTTCAGAAGCTGCTGGAACCTTAGAAGTCTGATGAAAGGACCAGAAATGCCATTTGGGATTACTCAGCTTTTGGGCAGCATGAAAAAGTTAGACAGCTAATTAATGTGATGTGATTACTTTTATAGCGGAAACACCTGAACCTGGAAGAGCTTTACAAATGACTCAGATCTTGAATAGTTATAGAATATAGTAAAAGCCAAATTATGGGAGATGCTACAGTTAGTCATTACAGCATTACATAGAGAATATTGCAGTCTAATTACACTAGTTCCGGAACCTTACCAGCATATCTGATTTCTGTATTGATTTCTGGAAGCTAAATGTAATACCTGGTTCAGATGTGCATCCAATACCTCAGATTAATGAAATGCTACTGGGCTTGGGTAATGGCCAATATGTAACTAAACTTGACTTACCAAGTGATATCTGCAAATGCTTCTGGCTTCCCAGATTCCTGAAGCCAACTGTCTTTTCTATATTCCAGGAGGCATGCAAGTTTTAGCATTTAATTTTTATGTTAAACTCTGGAAACATTTCCAAGACTGATGGAGAGTGTAACTTAACCAGAGATGCACATCTTGATGCAGTGATCTTTATCACTCATCTAGATATAGGTGGGTCACCTACAGAAGGCAAAGATGGCCCTGGAACCTTTTAGGATGCTATTGTTTCACTGCTAACCTGGCTAAATGACAAAATGGGTGTGTTGAGATGAAATACAAGAATTAATTTTGGGAAGGGAAAGAGTCAAACTGTATACTGGGTTTGGCTGGGGAGAAGTAAATTTTCCTTATAGTGGCGCCTATGGTGCTGTGTTTTGGATTTGTGGCTAAAATAGTGTTGGTAACACACCATGTTTGGGATGTTGCTAAAGTTTGCACAGACTCACAGCTTTCTCTGTT
Source organism: Coracopsis vasa (assembly GCA_026283785.1). NCBI lineage: Eukaryota > Metazoa > Chordata > Aves > Psittaciformes > Psittacidae > Coracopsis > Coracopsis vasa. Next base: position 9,954 of record JANHGB010028663.1, on the reverse strand, counting down.
TCCTATTCTATCCCCCATAGCAAGTAGGCTGGGGATAGGAAATGAGTGTGAGAGACAGCCAGGACACACCCAGATTGACAAAAGGAATGTATAACATCATGTTCAAAAATGAAATCTGGGGAGAGGGTAATTTGTGGGAGGTAGCCATCACTTGGAGGCTGGCTGGGCATCTGTCTGCTTGTGGGAGATGGTGAGTGAATGCGTTTGTGTCACTTCAGTGTATTTTTATTCTTCCTCCTTCCTTATTAAACTGTCCTTTGCTTGACACATGATTTTTCTCATTTGTGCTCTTACTATCCTCTGTCTTGTTGCAGGGGGAGGGGAAGGCTGTACATGGCATAGCCACTGGCCAGGGTCAACCCATCACAGACTGATGAAGAAAGGGATTCTGTGGAGTGCCTCAATCTTACCAGTAATCAGAAGATAATTCTTCTTCTGGCTTTATCTGAATATTGACAAGTTACAGATTACTTTTTATCTTAGTAGGTTTGTTCCAGAGCAATGCATTCTGTAAGGCACAGTCATAAGTAACTTGTGTGAGTGGTGTAGATGAGACAACATGCATCTGTTGTGATTTCATATGTGAAGACTTTCATTGGAGCCTCAGAATTAAAGGTGTTCAGGTCCATTCCTTGATCTTATTTCTCTCTCTTCCATGGAAGAACAATCAGATGGTGATAGAAAATTGCTGTCTGTTTACCAAGAGGACAGTTAAGATCTTAAATACCACCGGCTTGAAGTCTGTTCTTTTAAGTGACTGATATTTACCCATTAAAACATTTGCAATTTATACATGAGTGTGTCATGCCATATTGACTGTCTCATACCTACAGGCATACAGACATTGATTCAATGTCACATTCTGACATTAATGTGACTACATATATAATTAAGATTTTTTCTCAATGATACAATATTTAGTAAAAGAACCCATGCAGGACATCCTGAATTACAGATTATGCAAAGGAGAAGAAATGCAGTGCAACCTTTCCTTCTGCTTTATGGTCTCAAATCATTCTATCATGTCTCCTGCAGTCCGAAGCCAGCAACCCATATCTGGCCCAGCCTTTGACAGCCTGCTTGGGTATTTTTAAGATTAAGCTTTTGGAATGCCTGAATGTTTCAGTCAAAAAAACCCCAAACCAAATAAAAACCAAAACCACCCAAAACATCTTATGGCTGCAGACAAGTTCCTAGATGTGAATATTACTTTTATACAGTAGTCATGTCAGAAAAAGTAGAAATAACACAATGCAAATCAGAGCCAGTAACAGTATGTGATATAGCACAGCAGCATGTAGATTTTACCAGATCAGGAGCAGACAAAGGTTAGATGTGTGAACTGTTAGTAGCATGGCAAATCAGTTCATGTATTTTTTTAAACAACACTTGTATAACTGCATTAGTGCATGGCCAAGCCACAGCCATCATTGCTTTCATAAAACCAAAATGAGGTTGCATTTGAATTGAGTGTCTCTGAGATCACATAGACTCTTCCACATATCTCTACCAGACCTTGCAATTGATATTGAAAGTCCATCAAACTTTAAAACATAGTCAATTTGTTCAGGGTTGACTCAGCCCTATGCTGCACTATGCTGCACTTTAGAAGTCTTTTTAGTTTTCATCTACCTGCAGTTTCATTAACAGGGCTGCTGCTGTTTTCACACACATAAATGCATGGATATTTTTTTAGAATAACTGAAAAGTAAACAGGTGACAAAAGTATGCATGTTGAGTTCTGCTATAGGCAATCTTATGGGACCACACATATATTGCAGTGAGTTGAAGCATACAAAGGAAAGAATCTGTATAGAGCAGACTAGAAAATAGAATGGAAGGAAGCAGTTTTTGAAGTTGGTCTCATGTCCTCCATTACATTCTCTGCTTTTACTGAAAGAAGTCTCATTTAAAACAGATTAGCAACGTATGTGAGTGGTGACCACAGAACAGGCACTGCCCTTGGAATTCACTATGAGGGTGGTGAGACACTGAAAGGTTGCCCAGAGAAGTAGTGGCTGCCCCATCACTGGAAGTATTCAGAGCCAGGTTGGACAAGGCTTTGAGCAACCTGGACTAGTGGAGTGTGTCCCTGCCTGTGGCAGGGGCTTGGAACTAGATGATCTTTAATGTCCCTTCCAATCCAAACCAATCTATGATTGATTCCTTGTACCCCTTGCAGGAACTTCTGTATGCAATTACAGCCTCATGTATGTATGTGAACTAAAAATAACTTTTTTTCTTAATTTATGTGTATAAACTCTGGGGCAGATCATGTTCCATATGACTATTTTTGCTATAGGACCAATGTTTAGACATTAAAGTAGATGGATTTGTCTTGCACGTGCCTATAAGAGCTTAAATAAGCCCCAAGCAGTTTGATACCATTTAGTTCCTGTCTGATGAGAACAGAGAACAGAGCGAATGGAGCTTTCCTGACTGGAGAGAGTTGATTGACCTAACTCTGGATCTGTCTCAAACTTCTGGAAGGAAAACTGTCATACACTGCTATTACTCTATCTACAAGTTACTTAGAGATACAGCATATGCATTTATTCCTACTCCCTTGAAAAATAACTACAGCTAAGGTATTGCTCTAGTACTAACAAGACCAAGCTGTTATTGCAATATTACCATTAAAGTTTCACAGGATATTTCTGTAAAGATAAGCAACATTATTTTGAGTTGGGGTTTGCAATGATGTGTCCCTTTTGTTTTCCCTGCCGCAACTTTTCCCATTCCTCCTTCTTTTTCATTAATTATTTCACTTTATCATGATTACAAAATGCAATATTTGGTTATGATCTATGTGTCCCTGAGCACACAGTCGTTTTTTTGGTGAAAAACCTGCATTGGGGTTAAGCCCAAAGGTAATAGGTACGAAGTTTTGAAAGGTCTTTGGTGAGATGCTTAAGGGTTGCACATATGGTAGGCATAATAGATTACATATAACATGACTGTGAGAAGTAAATAAACACTAAGCAATTTCACATAATTTCATTCCTGGAAGAAACTTTGGCTTTGATATTCCTTGTTATGTATATAAATATAAATATAAATATATAATATATGAAGATGCTTTGTTCTGAGCTGACCAGCAGGTTCTAGAATAGCGGTGAAGCTCTACATTGAATCAAAGTATTCATAAACCTTTAATTTTCTTGAAAAATAGTAAGTTGTTTCACAGTAATCTCCTTTTTGCTGAACAAGTGGTTGCATTTTCTCAGTGGCAAAGTAAACCAACTGGAGATTTAATGTAAGGAGTAACTCAGCACTGCAAAATACTGTGTGTGCAGAGAGATTTGCAATTTAATTCAGAGGTCAAAAGGCATATTGCTTCTAAATGATATTGGAGAAATAGCTTGGAATGATGCCCCTTCCTTAATTCTGAGCAGTAAAGAACAGACAAATTAAAATGTCAGTATATGGAATTGAAAACTGTTTTATGATAAGACACTTGAGCCAGGAACCAGCTTTCCAAACACCACACATGACAGTAGATTTACAGTTCTTGATGGAATGACTAGTGCTAATTTTCAGCATTCAAAACATGAGACAGTACTGAAATTCAGTGCTCACTTTTATGTCACACTGGTATTTAAGAATTAAAAAATCCAAAATTAAGGCAGATAAGGCACCCTAATTCACAGAGCAAAAGATATTTCTGTTGGAGAGCATTAGGATTACTTATTACAGGCACTGATATTTGTAATTTTACTTAGTAAAATGCTGTGAACAATTTCATATCAGTTTATACAACTGGCAGAAAGATTCTATTTGGGACTGAAGGAAATAGATAACTATGAATTAAAAAATAATAGCTTTCTCTATGGCACAGGATAATGACGGAACAAATAATGATATTTCACTAATCCTGCTGCAAGCCTATAAATTCTGGAGATATGTATGCTGAGCAGATTCCTTTGTTTAACTATGAGTTCAATAAGCTCTTTACTTAATAACAGTGGATTTGGAATGCAAGTATATCTGGAGAATAAAATTCAAGAATAATGGCTCAGTCAATATTTTTATTGGCTAAAAAAAAATGACCAGCTGATTCATAGCCTTATCTTCTACTTCTTAGGGTAAACTTCTTGTTCTAAGAAAAGTGTCTTGAATATTCAGATAGCAGGATAAAAATACTGTTGTCGGATGAAGAATTTTTATACTGCTTACCTTTCTTAAGTGCTATATTGCACTAAACTCAAGCATTTGAAGCTACCACGCTCTTTCATCACTACAAGCACTCATCCTGAGACTGGCTTTATCAATTGAAATCCAAATAATGAAATTTGGTGCATTTTTCTCTCCAAATAGGGGTGTGACTTTCGAACTTCCTTGTCTTAGTTCTCTCAAGAGCTTATAGGCATCTAAAAGCTCTTTTGAATTTGCTTTAAAAATTCCTAGTCGGGTAGTAAAAATTTCTACTGCTATCTATCTTCAAATTCTATTTACTTTAAAGATTAAAGAATTTCCTCTCACACTGAGTTCATTTGGACTCATAGACTTCAGTATTAATACTTCGGTACCTCTGCACAGAAATGGCTACACTTTTACTATAAAAGCCTAGGTTTTAGGAATTCCCACTTCATCACATTACATTTTAAAATATTTTCCCTGAATAACCTAGTGTTTTGAAGTGAAAAGCCTCCATTTCAGTCGCTCAGCTTGCAGTGCCAATGACTGACACACAACCACATCAATGCACTGAGGTAATCTGATGCACTTTTCCATGTCTGGATTCAGAGGGCAAATATGTGGATGGTGAAAACCAGAAAATGAGAAATGAGAAAACATTTAATTTCTTATGTCCCAATAAAAGCCTGTCAATTTTTCTTATCTTAGGGTATTGTCAGCTTCCTAATAGATAGATTCACCATTCTTTTAGCAATACTATTCATTACATCTCAGTCCCACAATTGTCTTGATTTGTCCAGGAAAAAATGTGTCTATAAGTACATGCATCATGTGCTTACACTATATAGGATTAACTAAAATCAGGATTAATGTTTGGCATTTATTTAAAGAAAAACATCTCTTCTGCAACCTGCCATTTTTATAAGAATATTCTAATCTCTGAACTAATCTCTGCATTACTTCTTGTATTTTTCTCTTATTCTTGCGTATGGGATTAGACATATTTTTGCACTGGATAGAATTTGTGGAGTTATTTATTAATCTTAAATCTATTTAATAGAGGTGTGCTAGTTAAGAATTCAAATTTATCCTTTCCAAGACAGAGGGATATTTGAGTTGGAGAGCTTGGAAGAAAATCTGGCTGTTTGCTGTCTGGCTGTTAATATTACAGATAGACATATCAAGAATCAACCTCAAATTATACAAATCAAGGCTAGAAATAAGACACATATTTTAACAGTAAAAATAATTAATTTCTGAAATGTTTTATTTATAGAGGTTGTGTACCCTCAACTCCTTGGAGAATTGAAGTCCAGACAAATAGCTATTTTTCTAAACTGTAACTGTTAGCTCATCCAGAAGGTGTTTTTCAGATAACAAAGAACTCCCTGAAATCCTATGGTGTTTGCTAACTCAGAATGGATATTCTTAATGCCCCTTCTAGCTATAAAAATCTATGGGTGAACTTAGAAAATTAAATTTCTCTAGAAAACACATTGATTTCTTCTATTTGATGCTTCATAAAAGTGTAATGGTCCTCACCTGACACTTTCAGTTCAGTATATTTTTATGTGCTTTGGAGGGCCATGACCAAGATGGAAATAGCTGGAGGGCCACTTATCTTCTGTTATGACTGTATCCTTGCAGGCATTTTGCTCTTGCATGATACCAGCTGACAGGCAGCCCTTATTCTTTCCTTCCTCCCACATGTGAATATTCCTTCTGGCAGATTAGCCAATTTGCTGGCAGAGTAAAAGAATATAACGTGCACTTAAGACCAGTAAAATGAACATAAATAATTTCTGCTAATGACAATGTCTGAATTGACTCTACCACAATTTGGAATTAACAAAATTCCTTACATACTACTTTGGAAATTGCTGACAATTGCTGACTTTAACAGCAGTCTCAGCACCTCCAATTAGGTTGGTTATTTGCAGAGTGCCCCTGGGGAACTGCGGCCAGCCAGGTGTTCCAGTGTCTATCTATCAAGGCTTTCCACTCAAAAAAAAACCTGTATCTGTGCTATATGTTGATGTATCATTTTTTCTTTACCTGTGTCATCTATTCTATGTTCTATCAGGATGGTTTTCTGCCGAGCTAGACACTAATATAGCCTTTGATTCAATCCCTCAGCTGATCTACATTTGTGGGAAAAGCAGAATCAGCCATTCTGTCAAAGGCAGAAAGGACCTTAATAGTGTTCATACACAATAACCAGCAGACACGCTCCACTGTTAGGGATGTAAATGTCACCACAAACTTGCAGGGTACCCATTAGATTTATTCTGTATATATATTAATATAAAATACATTTGTAAAATTATAGTGTTCTTGTGAGGAAATAGCCATTGGTGGTAAACAAATTATTAAAGTCTATTTTGTATTAATTAACATTCTTTTTCATTGGATATGTCTTGTCTACTTAAATATACTTAATGTAGTCTTTTTTTGGCTGGTGACTACCATTCTCTGACATTTAAATCAAGTGGCATAGTCTTCTATGACTGTTTCAAATCTATGCTTAGATTAGCAAAACAGACATCATTTTAGGACCTGCTAAATCTCAGTTTCCAAAGGTACATGTTTTGATCTTTATCAAATTCCTAAGCTCTTATCATGAAACCATTAGGTGCATGACTTGCTTTATAAATGCTTGTAGCTAGATGATTTTCTAGTTAAAATATCTAAAACTTTTTAATAATAAAATATTTCTCCAGTACTAACCATTTTATGCCATAATCATAATATTGTGATTTTTTTTACTTGTCTTTTCACATTTTCTCCCATTCTTTACTCTTTGTAATGTAAAAATCATGTGGTCTACCAGTTTAGTTTATTCAGATTATTGCTTTGTATGATAAGTTATACATTTTCCAACAATGTCATGATGGAACTGAGATGAAAAATTAGTAGTCAGATAATGCTAATACAATTCAGGAATCTTTAAAGCTGGGGGTTTAGTTCAGGTACTCCTCTACTTTCATCAGAACAAGTACTTTTTTTTTTTTTCTTCTTAAATAAAATGGTCTCATTGGAACATTCCTGAAAAGTAAGAATATTGCTTGGGCTCCCATTGTCAGAATATAGTAGTTTTGACAGAATACTGAAAGGAACAAATGCAAATAATCAAACAACGAATCTTCGATGGTCTTTGGGGCTTCAAAAACATCCATTCATATTTTCTTTCTTTTTCTCATGCTGTATCTTCTTTCAGGGAAAGCAGCTTGGAAAGATTCAGGTGAAAGCATTAGCAAGCAAATGAAATTGTGGATGGGCAACGATAAAACTAGTTACCCCCTCTACTCATCACCTTCTGACTATAATAAGAACTGCTTTGAACAAGAGAGATGCACCATTAAGCAAGCTTAAAGATGTGAAAAGAAATATCTATTAAATTTCTAAGTAGATTTTCTACTGACTGGGACTGAAGGCCATTTTACTTGCTCACAGACTAACATGCAATCAATATTAATTATCAAAGAAAGGAGCGAATAACATTCTTGTGATAAGATCAGCACAGAGTAATGAACTGAAGCAACATAAAGGCATTCTTTCAATATAGTGAACTCATACATGACATCATAATTTTATTTTTTTTAAATCATTATTACCAGAAAGCTAGAGACATTTGAGTAGACTTCACTTTCACCTTTTTGTCTGTCTGCAAAGTTAGATAGAGCATACTGCGTAGTTATCTCAGAGAACACTAATAATGAGACTCCAACTGAAGTATTTTCAATGAGACTATATTGAGATAGGAGAAGTCCAGTTCAGTTTTTAGTGCTACTTCCTTATAAAGTACCAAGAACCTCAGTGTTTTACAATGTGGCATTATCAGTTGTTTAATCAATATGCTCTGCCAGAGGATGTTGTCATAAAAGGCATTCTAAAATAAAACAAAACATCCTTCACCATGCATTGTTAAGCTCTATAGTCTGATCATTTTCATCATTTGTTTTGCACTGCATAGCAGTAATGATCTATTTTATGAGGAAACAAAATAGGCTTGAAATGTGATGGAATAAAGGAAATGGAAGAATGTCATCACTCAAATTATTTTTCTTCATTTAATACTAAACAAGTGCTGATTAAATAGTTAACAAATGTAAGGCAATTGAAAATCTGTCATTACTGAGACTGATTCCTCCTGTTGATAGGGCTCTCCTGTTTGTAAGAGAGTAGACTTGGGGAGACAATGTTTCTGTCACACAGAAGTAATGAGAATGTGGTAAAGATATATCAATGTTTGTATTGCTCTAGACTACAAAGTTCTGGAACTAATTGAGTCGCCTTTGTGGATAGAATATATCCATTCGGCATAGTACTATCTGGTTGAGTAGCATGCAGTACTGAGTCAAGAGGTCTGGACTGTTCATACATCCTACAAAAAGTGCACAATGCAACTGAAAGAAATATCTTCCTAGATTCAGAATATTTTATCTCAGATTCTAAATTGTTCAGAACATTCAGTCACACCACTCTAAATCAGATTTTTATATCAGTGCTTTTATAGATTAATTCCATATTACACTTGCAGCAAAACTGACACAGTACCACAATTTTGAAAACTTTAGGTTGGACAAAACATGTGAATTACTGAGTATGAATGCTAATAAGTTGTTCATAATCTGGCCAAATGGGAATACTCATTGAATAAGATTCTACTAAATCACAGTGTAATGATCCAAAGCCTGCTTTTATGGAAGCCACTATTTTAAAAGCCAGCACATGCTATACAGTGCTAGAGACGATATCATGGTTATCCACTGCTCCAGAAAACAACTACTTTCTTGATTTATAGAATGCCTTGAAAGCATCAGATGAATCACAGAATTATATCAAAGTATTTTCAAGCAATGCACCATCTCCTCACCACTAGTGATTTTCATACATTTCCTTTTACAAAGTATGTTTCCAATTTTCATTTTTCAGATGTTTATAATAGGATTTTACTTTTTTTCCTTTTATTTAATGAAAAAAAAAAAAGAAAGAATGTAACTAGTATTTCTCAGTAAAAAAATATTCTGTATGCAGTTTTCATCTCTCTTCCAGGATAGCTCTTCTATTCTTGAATAGTTTTTAAGTGAAAGTTCCAGTCAGACTATATTTTTAGTTCTAGTTCGTATCTTGCACAATCTGTCTTGACTGGTAAAATTGTGGATTCTTGTACCTATCTAGTTTTTCAGACTAAGGGATGTTGGCCCCCTCAAGCCATAAATGTAATAGCGCAGGACTGACTATTCTTCTGGATCATGGATTCATAAGACAGTATCTAGCTTGTATGCTTATTTTGACAGAGCCTCTTCTCTCATTTCTGTCAGTCTTCAGAGACTTAGTCAGAACTGGAATTTTATTCTGAGATACTATAGAGAGTTATACAGTTCCTTTAGGATCAAACCCTGTAAGATATTCCGCTCACACTAGTGCTGCTTAGCATGTGGAAAGACCAGACCCTTCAGCTCCCTGAGTAAGTATTTATAATAGAGTCTGAAACTGGAATACTTCCATGGAAACATCTTGGTCTTGGCAAAACTACAACTTTTGACAGCAAACGGGGCAATATTTTTCTCTAGTTCTAATGTGTAGCTTCCATCAAAAACCAGTATCATTATTCTTTTCAGGAAGAATATACATTTAACAGGCACATCAGTTAAGAGTTTAGTATTCCTTTTTTCCAAAGAATGTTCTTCTTGTTCTGCTTGCAATTACTCTTACCTACTTATCGTTGTGATGTTGATAATATTGATTAAAAGAATGTTCTTAGACTCTCTCCATAAATGTTTCCTCATACTGATAGATGAATTCCCTGTATCC